>OX123207.2:10314918-10590220 GCA_944739405.2 Euclidia mi | reverse complement strand
ATTTTTTTTAATTTTTGTCTGTCTGTCTGTTTGTTCTCGCTAATCTCTGGGACAGCTGGACCGATTTTGAAGGGACTTTCACAGGCGGATAGCTAATGTACCAAGGAGTATCTTAGCCTATAAATTAACAGGGTACGCGGAGGAGTTCCCTTAGGACGCGGCTGAAACCGCGGAAAACAGCTAGTATAATATAAAGCTAGCGTAGCGTAGTGAACAGACTAACAGACTACTACGTCTCTGCATAGACAAAATGGTATCAGTTTCAAACCCATAGTGAACACTCGATACCTTGGGAAGTAAAGTAGATTTGCATCTGTACAATAATGTTTATAAAGATTTTCGGCGTCCGTGACGTTTAATGGCAACGACTGCTTGCTATAAACTCCCTTACACTTCCCACGGAAGACAACCGAATTTCAGCTTATTGCGCTCAATGGTATTTGCTGTGCATTGAAGAAACGCAAGAATTTTATATGATGAAATAATATATAGGTTCAGATAAGAAGTAAGTCGGCATTTCTTATGTACACGCACCATTAAATGCAAACATAAAAGCTATCACCGTTCATAATATCAAAAATTACATCGTATCAAATACAAATCACAAATATTTATACATTTCATGTTTCTTATAAACAATATGTTAATATAATAATCAGATTAGATGTTTGTTCTAGTAAAATTAATATTTTCATATTGTTGCCCTAATGGGCCAAAGTAACGCGTGTGGTGGAAGGATTTTGCAAAAACTCAAATAAACGAGCTCTCATATAAACAAAACCTTTGTTGATGATATATTTATGAAAATGAGTTCGTTTGCCGCCTATATTATTAAAAAAAACTTTATATAAATATATTCTATACTTAAAAAATAAATGGCAATGACTGTCTGTAATTTCAAAATAACTATGCTTTGTATGAGCATAATATTATAATTAGTTACATACCAGGTCATAAACCACCTTTTTCTTTTGGACTAGTCTATTTTTCCGTTTATCCACGGTAATATTTGGAACGGATAGTTGAAGGCAGCGATAGCCTAGTGGATATACCAACAGACTGCCATGCAGAGGGTATGGGGTTCGAATCCACGGCGGGCACCAATGACTTTTCGGAGTTATGTGCGTATTGAATTATTAATTATTGCTTGTCCCGTGCCTCGGAGTGCACGTTAAGCCGTCAGTCCCGGTTGTCATGAAGATCTTTGACAGTTGTTACAGGGCGTCAGTACCTTCTCTATAAATTGATACTAGTCTAAACCATGGAATATCGCTATCCCTTCGGGTTGCAGAGGTCAGACAGGCAGTCGCTTCGTGGAAAACCTAATTTTCAGCCAAATCCGGTAAGACTAGTAAGCGGACCCCAGATTGAAACTGGGATAACGCTAAGAGGATGATTTGGAACAGATAGTTATAAAATAAAAACAATAAGAAAAATAAGAAAAAAAGCTCACGTATTTAACCATATTGTATAGGTACAATATGGTTAAATACGTGAGATTTTTTTCTTATTTTTCTTATTGTTAATAATAATCTTCACAATCCGTATTTACCCCTCCAAAAACAGTATTTTCACATAAAATACAAATTTAATTTCAATCCTTGTATCTTCGGCCATTTGCAAGCGGCACGGGATCCGAACCTTAATACCGCGGTCACGTTCGCACTTTAAGCTCTTTAAAAAAAAAAAGGAAAGTACGTTTTTCGAAACGAAATGGATATATCTGGATTAGAGTGATTAGTTCTTCGGGAGATTTATTTTAATAGTATTTTTTCTGGTTTGGTGTTTATTTTCTTTGGGGTTTTAGGGTAGAGTTTTTCTAAGTCATAGCCGTCATTTAATAGGTATTCTTTTTTTTTACTGGTAATAGGGCAATGTTTGGCCATGACTTTCATGATCTGAAGTGATGATATCGTAGACTGTAAACACCGTATACATTGGTTTACACTATATATAGTATGTACCACAGAAATAATATTTCTGTGGTATGTAGTTATGTACTATATATAATATTACGTGGGATCAAAAGACTGGCGAAAAGTGGGAGATTAATATGCCTCTGCCTACCCCTTCGGGGAAACAGGCGTGATTCTATGTATGTATGTATGTATACTATCTTAATATATAAAATCCTTGCGTTACTGACTGACTGACAGACACGCTACAGCCGAAACTATTGGGCGCAGGAATGTGTGTTCCTTAGGGACCGTACGAGTGCACTAAGATGGGATTTCCCGAAATACCCACGGGATCGACCAAAACGGGTAAATTAAAAAAAAATGCAGGCGTAGCTGCTGACGTCCTCTAGTGTACTTGTATTTACAATAAAAGTATATAAGTATGTACATATCCATTGACCAGCACCCATATTACAATAGGAACCCTGTTGTTTGTTTTTGTGGTGATATTGTGACACAACTTAGGAGAAGCCAATGTCCAGCAGTGGACTGCAAAAGGCTGTATGCTGAGATAACGACTAGGGTCAGATGAGGTACCAGTACATCTTCAGAGGAATAAGATACTGACAAAGTTTGCCTGGCCTTATTGAGATGGGCAACACCTTCACACATACATAAATATATGTATAAACAAACATACAACCAAAAGTTTTAACCAAAAATTTACGTACTGCAGCAATAGCCTACTCACGTTTCGAGGTAATTTGCGTATTTTACTGTTAATCTCTTGCTAGACGGTAAAGGAAACAACTATGAGAAAACCCGCATGTTTTCTTGCTTCATTCACTCCCATCAAATTCCTCATGCATGCTCTTCTGTTCTGGGTGCTTCTAACCTGTCCTGTTTTTAGGATGTCTGATCAGAGAACTGGTCAGAGAACGTCCCCCTAGGTCTTCCCCTTCGTCCTGTCCCTTCCACACTTGCCTTATATATCTGCTTGGTCAATCTTTCGTCATCCATCCTCTCCACGTGCCCAAACCAAAAAAAAGTTATTATATCACCGAATATTTTCTAAACAATTCTTTGGTATTCCATATATCTACGTAATTCTACAAAACATAATTGAGACCAAACATTCCCTACATTTTATATGAATGGAGACTGTAGAGTCACTACATTATAATTGTAACTAGACATCGGCCGTGGCTCCACCTGCGAGGATTATACACCTAATCCATCATTAGGAATCACTATGACGACCGGTTGGCGCGGCGGGAGTGTAAGCGACTAGTATGCTGAAGGTCGCGATTTCTATTCCCGCTCAAGTCAAACGTTTATGTGCATGAACATGGATGTTTGTCTTAGTCTGGGTGTTTCTTTGTATAATATGAATTCATTAAAAAAAGTATATAATTATGCATGTTTATCCATTATCTAGTACCCTACGTACAAGCTCTTCCTAGTTTGGGACTAGATAGTGATGTGTGTATGTGGTAGAATATATAGAACTAGAGGTTGCACGCGGTTACACCCGCGTTATTTAAGGCTACTGCTCCGCTCCCGTCGCTCATAGCGCGATGTTATACAGCTACATCGCGCCTTCCTCTGACTCTGAAACAATTTTTCAAATCGTATCCGTAGTTCCTGAGATTAGCGTGTTCAACCATTCAAATTCTTCAGCTTTATATATTAAGTATAAGATAATTAAGATAAGAAACTATTGGTGAAACATGTTCAGAAATTCGTTTAGTAGTTTTTGAGTTAATCGCGTTCATACGTCAGGACGTGACGGGGACATTTTATTATATGTGTGGCACAGACTAAAGAACGTTTTAAATTATCATATTTATTTGCATCGAGCAGTTACTCTGATAACAATTGTTTTGCTTTATTTCTCTTTGAATGTTGGTTATTTTATTAATTAATTTTATTATATAATATTTATTTTGAACTACGCAAACTGCTATTTAATGCTTATTCATTTCTACAATTTATGCTTATCTTCTAAAATTATAATAATGTAAATTCAAATACATTTTCACACACATGACACATTATCGGCTACTCTTTTCTCTATGTACCATTCTAAAATAGATTAAGCGATAAACGCTATGTACATGAACCTATGTGTATAAATAAAACATTATTATTTATCGATAGCGATAGCAATGTACTGGTAGATTTATAAATAAAAAATGTGTTTATTGATTTTATACGACGCTAACCTTTTATTAAGATCAAGAACTTCTTGGGGTCTTTTAACTCTAAGTTGAGATACACTGGATCAGATAATCATGAATTACCAAAGTATCCGTACAATTTCGATCATGGAAAGTTTGTTTCCTTGAAAAAGGTTCAGAAATCTTTATGTGAAGGTCTAGCCCTTGGGACAGTACATTGTCACCAAAGCTTCATATCCTTATATTAATCCTTGTTAAGCTCTCGCTGAAAACTTAACTAAGTTGATCTTGATGAACAAATAAACTTATAAGATACCGTTTTAATATTTAAGTTGGTCTTAGTTTGGCTTTTTGTAGATGATAATTTAAGGCTTAGGCTAGTGGAACGGACTGCTGCGCAGTGCAGAGGGTCTTGGATTTGGGTTGACGGATTTTCACGAAAACAGGTGAGAAATCAGTTGTTATTTATCGCTTGCTAAACGCTGAATCGTGGAGATATCTGCGGGTCCTCTATGCAGTTTTAGAAAGACATAAGGATGGAATCTGTCAGTACCAAGCCACACTGAGACATCATGGTCTAGTGGTAAGAAACCCGTGCTTAGCAGTGGGTTGTTTAGAATAATGACTGATAAGTATTGACATTAATCAATTATTCTTTAATACTTAGGACTGTGATTAAAGAATAATTAATTAATACAATTTGATTTTATATAGTCTGTAATGTAACTGTGTTCTAGCCGCCTATGGCCTTTAACTACTTAACACAAGTTGTATGGGGTGTTTGTTTCATAATGGTTTGTATAAGTGTACGTTTAAGTTATATTTATTCCTTAATATTTAATGTTGTAGTTTTTAGTATCTTCGCTACGAAAATATATTATTATATGACCACACATTGAAATCACAACCAAATCTCCCCTAAACATTAGTATATGTTGTAATAAAACTGGCTTTATAGTGTTTTTACAAAGTATTCAAAAATCTTATTATTCGATATAACCAGGTTACCACTTACTTCAATAAAATAACAACTAGATGAAAAACATCTTTTATTCTCAAATACAAAAATAAATTACAACAAATTGTTATCAGCACGAAATTCTTGTATTTGTTTAAATAAAAAAAAAGTAATGTGTGTTTTCATAATAATTCGTTGAAGTGATATTTGTGTGATTTTTTTTTGGGTACGAAACATAATAGTTCTTCGCATATGCTTCTGAGATGGCAAACCCAAATGGAGACACAAATGAGCAAGGTAAGCGTAGTTCCTCTATTCCAACGTTCACACTACATTATAGAGAAGGGTATAGTACGTGAAACTTTAAAATGAGTAATTATCTTATGCATGAGGAGTTGTGGGAAGCTATCAGTGCCTACCCAACAGGGATGAACGTCTACAATGTCACAAAGATGAGGAGCGATCAGAAGGCACTAACAAAAATTTGTCTTACCCTGGAATCATCTGCAATTACGCATGTCCGAAATGTAACTACTGCAGCGGAAGCATGGAAAGCTCTACAAAATGCTTATGAGGGCAAAGGTCCATACCGTAGGCGTTTATATTTAGAACGGAAATTATACAGATTGAGACTTGAAGATTTTGATAATAATATTGAGTCGTATATCAATGCTGTTATTTGTACTGCTCAAGATTTGGCGTATATAGACAAAGTAATAGATGATACTACGTCCATTGTTGCTATTCTATTGGGAGGTCTAACGTCGAGACATGACCCATTGATTATGTTTCTTGAAAATAGTAATGTAAATGTTACAACCGAACTGGTAAAGTCCAAATTACTGAACAAAATGTTGAAAAACTGGAAACAGCTATGAAGTCAAAAGTTGATGCCACTTCTGTTGAGTCAAAGGCAAAGAAAATTGTGTGCTATGGTTGTGGAGAACCCGGTCACAAGAGACCAAACTGTCCTTTGAAGAAAAAGAAGGTCATGAAAAGGAAGAATCCCTCTAATAAGGACTCGACCTCTGTGTCTGCTTTAGGAGCAACAAATAATTATGACATAGATAAATGGTACATAGATTGGGTTGGATAGGTGCGACCAAACACATGACTTCAAGACGAGATTGGTTTGTAGACATAAAACCTATTGATAATAAGGTAACAGTTGCAACCGGGACTATGATTGACGCTGAAGGCATCGGTAAAATATCTATAAATACCAAAAGCAACGTCAATACAATTAATGATGTTATCTATGTACCTAACTTGCAAACAAATCTTTTATCTGTGAAGACAGCAGTTGAAAAAGGTTTTACTGTAATGTATGATAAGTCGGGTTGTAATTTATTTAATTAAAAAACCGTCTCCTTTACAGGTGATGCGGTTCTACATGGCTCGCCCAGTGGTGGATTGTACACACTTGATTGTGACGTAAATATTTCCAAATTTAGAGCCTATGACGTGCACTCTGATTCATTTTCTAAGTATCAGGTATGGCATAAGCGTTTAGGTGATTTATGTCGCGTTGGTATGAATCTGCTGAAAAATAGTCATAAGGTTATTGATTGTAAAGATGTGGATAAAAATCCATGTGTTGCTTGTGTTCAAGCGAAAAAAGCTCGAAAACCGTTTAAACCGATTACTTATAAAAGAGCAACTTCCATATTAGAACTGATCGACTCTGACCTTTGTGGACCAATGTCAGTTAGCTTTTTTCAGGGTAATAAATACTTTTTAGTTTTTATAGACGATTTTTCGAGAACTACCTATATTTGTATATTTTATTTCTTCAAAGACAAAGGTAAAGGATAGATTTTGTCCCTTCCAGTCTATGGTTGAAAGACAAACTGGGGCTCAAATTAAAACAATAAGGATAGATAATGGAAAGGAATTCGTAAATAGTGAATTCTCAAGTTATCTTAGATCTTGTGGTATAAAGCATCAAACTACGGTACCATATAGTCCTCAGCAGAATGGTGTTGCCGAGCGTACCAATCGCTCAATTGTAGAAAAAGCACGCTCTCTTATAGCTGAAAGCGAACTTTCTAAAGTTTTTTGGGAAGATGCTGTTTGAACAGCTGTATACCTAAAGAATATATGCCCACACCGTGCCTTAAATAATAAAACTCCCTACGAGTTGTGGAATGGTTGCAAGCCAGACCTAGGTAATCTCAGAGCTTTTGGGTGAAGAGCTCTTATACATATACCTTGTTGTCACCGTAAGAAATTAGATCTTAAGGTTGATGAAGCTGTATTTTTAGGCTATCTTTCTATACCGCAGAAGACCCTAATATGTATCTTTTTAGAAAACCATCTTGTCCTAGAATCTTATAAAAGTCTAGAAACATAACATTGTTTTTTGAATATTGTTTTTCTAGTTTACATAATATAAATGTCAACAATACTAAGACTTCTACTGAACCTTTAGTACTGTCTAATAGCCTATACCGGCAGAAAACAGTACAGTTCAAGAGTCTTTTGATCAATTTCCAGTGGCCACTGTTGAACCAGCGTCAGGCCATACTGTTGTCACTGAAGATTAGACTGCTGAAGCTGATCAATTCTTTAAAGCAATTTAGGAAGAAGTAGTTTCTACTAGTCAAAATAATGGACATAGATATCCATCACGAGATGGAAAACCTCCTAATTACTTCTCATACCAAGTGTCTAGTCAAGTGTCTGATGAGCCTAGAACTTATAATGAGGCCATATTGGCTGATGACGTTGATAAGTGGCAGATGGCAATGACAGATGAATATAATTCAATGATGAAGCTGAAGACATGGAAATTAGTTGACAGAAAAAACAAGAAAGTTATACCATGTAAATGGGTCTATAAGTTAAAGAAAGATCCAGCAGGAAATGTTGTGAGGTACAAAGCAAGATTAGTTGCTAAGGGATTCACCTAGACGCCAGGAGTGTGTGTATTTTGAGACATTGTCTCCTGTCGTGCGGCACTCCTCTTTACGTACTCTACTGGCTCTCGTAGCTGAATTGGGTTTGAAGATGCGTCACTTGGACGTTGACACTGCATTTTTAAATGGGGATCTGCTAGAGAAAGTCTACATGGAGCAACCTCAAGGTTTTAAAGAAAAGGGTATGGACAACAAAGTATGTCTCTTACAAAAATCCCTGTATGGATTTAACAAGCTCCACGTGCCTGGAATATAAAGTTAGATGAAACTTTATCGTCTTTTGGTTTTGTGAAAACTCCATCTGAACCATGTGTGTATACCAAACTTTTTGGAAAAGAGTTGGTTATAGTTGCAGTCTTTGTCGATGACATAATTCTTTTTTATAGAAAAGACAAGACGTGTGACATTTTCAAAAATTACTTGAAAATGTTTTTCAATAAAAGATTTGGGCTATTTAAGCTATTATCTTGATTAAAATATAACCAGGAAAAATTATGAAATAAAAGTACATCAGAAAAGTTATATAAATAATCTTTTACAAAAGTTTGGAATGGAGAATTGTAAAACTTGTACAACTCCAATATCTGGAAAACTAGAGGTCAGTACCAGCAGTGATAGTGATCATAATCTAGCCCTTAATTAGGCGCATGGGGTCACGGAAATTTTAAGGCGACAAAAATATGTTTAAAAGTTCTAGGAATGCGACATCGCTCTAGCGCTAGCTTCCTACCTCCCCTCGGAGTACCCAAATCAGTAACTGCCGGATAGCCAATTAGCCAATGCAAGCGCATGCATCGCTTTTCTCTTGAGCGCTGACCCCATGCGCCCACTTACGTGATTTTTTTCGACGCACTGTAAGTTAATATTTTTGTGTTTTATGTATGTATTTTTGATATTATTTTATATATATATATATATATATATATATATATATATATATATATATATATATATATATATATATATATATATATGGCCAAGAAAGAATGACAAAATTACAAGAAAGTGCCTAATAAATGTCACAAATGTGGCGAATTTGTTTGTCAGCAACATTTCAAGACATACTGCCTTGGATGCAATAAAGGTGAATCTGATAATGAGTCTGAATAATATATATATTTTTTAATTTGATCTCAGCTTTACGCAAATTTTGAAGATTTAAGACAGAACATAAGTTGTTTTATTTTTTAGCTAACTGAAGTCAAAGTTATGTTTTTGTTTTGTAAGTTTAATTATAATAAAGTATTTTAATATTCTTGATAATACTTACTGTGTTTTATTTATTTCTTTTACTCCATTTTTAATTTTTTTTTTGTGGTCTGTACAGACCCCATGCGCGACCGCATGTGAGTTACGGGATTTAACTGTTTCGCCTAATTAAGGGCTAGAAGTATATCCCTATCAAGAATTAATTGGTTGTCTCATGTTCCTGAGTGTTAATACTCGTCCAGACATCGCATACGCGACTAGTTACCTGAGTCAGTTCAATACTCGGTACAACAAGACTCATTGGTTAGCCGCAAAGAGAGTCTTACAATATCTAAAAGGCACTTTAAATTATTTGATTGTTATAGAAAATCAGATATGCCACTTGTAGGATTTTGCGATGCCGATTGGGCAAACTGTGATATAGGTCGCCGTTCTTATACGGGTTACTGTTTTAAATTAGCAGGCAGCCCGGTTTATTTAAAAGTTGAAGCGATTTATTTAAGGAGATTTATCACTGAATTAATTTCAGATCCTATGGTAAGGCAAAAGTTATTACCTAATACCATAACTGTTTGTACTGATAGTCAGAGTGCACAGAGTTTGGCTTTAAATCCGGTACACCACCATAGGTCGAAACATATAGATACCAAATATCACTTTACTAGAGAAAAGATTAGTGATAATTCGGTAAACTTAAAATATATCAAATCAAGTGATATGCCCGCTGAAATCTTAACTAAACGATTGCAGCGTGTGGCACATGGTAAATATGTACTAGACTTAGGTTTAGTGTAAATATATTTTACACGTGTACTTTGGTACTTCGTATACATTTTCATACTGTTTTTTCTTTTAATTGATATATTTTGAGTTCATTTTTATGTTTTATTTATTCTAGAGAATTTTGATTAAGGGGGTGTGTTGTAATAATACTGGCTTTATAGTGTATTTACAGTCTTCAAAATTCTTCTTAATCGATGTAACTAGGTTACCACTTACTTTAATAAAATAACAACTAGACGAAACACATATTTTATTCTCAAATACAAAAATAAATTACAGCAGTATACATAGTTATTTCTTATTCTCTTCACAAAACCCAGTACTTTTTTTACACCAACCATCTATAACACAATGAATCGTTTAAACTGTTCCATTTTATCATCTTAAAAATCTCACTCAACATGACGTCACATAAAAAAGCTCGCGAACGTCGGTTCATCTCGCTCGGCCCTATTTAGGGACAGCAGAGTCTCCATTACGTGAACATTAAAACGTTCGAATGAATAATCTCGCATAATTCTGAATAGCTGTTAAAATATAACGGTTTGGTTGTGGGGTAAGGCAAGAGAGACTTACGTGATATTGACACATACCCTTCTAGCCTTATTTCAGTTAGGACACGTGGTCCGCTTTCTAGTCTAACCGGATTTGACTGAATATTAGCTTTTCCACTGAGCGACTACATGTTTGACCTCCACAATGCATAGGGATAGCTATATTCCTTGGTTTAGAGACGTGATAGTGACACACACACAACAAAATCAACACATTGTCATAATTACTAGTTTGAGTGCGTGACGGTCGCATCCTTATTTAGAATGCGCCAAGAGTTGTGGTTGTGAATCCCACACGAGACATTTCATTTTGTGTGTCCACAAATTGTTGTTTCGAGTCAGTGTGTACGTAATTTGTGTACGATAAATGTTTATTTTATTCAATCTAACATTAAAAGAAATTAAGATTGTACTGTTTACTTACTCCAATGGCTCATCGAACCAAAATATACCTTGGCCTCCGACACGAGAGAACGCCAGTTTACCCGATATTTGGCCACTTCTTGCCAATCACCAGCTTGAAGCCCTCTCAGAAGTTCAGATCTCCAAAACTGAATAGAAAGCATATTATGGTAATGGGGTATGCAAACGATCTGATCCTGCTTGGAGAGAGATGATGCAGAACGTCCGAAAATGTTCTAGATTCTGAAGCACTGAAGATGGACTAAGAATAAGCGAAAAAAATAATGGAATACCTCTATTAGTCATCATCCTACCGTTATGTCGATTGAATTTACCTCCGTTGAAGTTTGACCTTGTCAGTATATCTAAAGGTTTCACCCATAGCAACTGCCAGACTACAAGATGTCCATGAAAGCCAGAACTTACGGCTTAACGTGATCTCTGAGGCACGGGGCAAGCAATTATTTTTGTGTTGCATAGCCCATTAATTTATATCACGCCAATGGCTGCGCAGCATTAGCCTTAAATAATAAAAATAACGCCAGTGTAACATCGGGCTCCTCGCGCCAGTTTAACGATAGTTTCGAACAGATTTCTAGTCTAAATTACGTAATCATTCGTCCAGTTAATGAGGTTCAGTTAATTTTAAATAGGCATAATTTTTCATGTAATGTTGAGCAGCGAAATAAATGGTAGAATAGCCAATGCAGATTTTCCAAAGGTAGGAACTGCAACGTAACCTGAACTAAACTGCCACTTCTCGCAACGAACTGTCACACAACACAACATGTACTATATTCCGGTTTAAATGGTACTATACCTAGTGACATTATTGGACATTAGACGACTCAGCACCTTATGTCACAAGGTAGGCAGCGGCTTGGCTGTGTCCCGACATGGCCAAAATCTATGGGCGGCGGTTGCCTCTTACCATCACGAGGGCCGTCAGCTCGTCTGTCACTTTACTACCGTAAAAATAAAACACCCCGTGGTCCAGTGGACAGCCTTTGTGTTTGCTGATCCCGGGGCTGCCGTGAGTTCGATTACCGGGTCGGTCAAAGTGTTACTGTTTATTATATATAACAAAATTAAATTAATTTTAGAATAAAACAATTATAACTACTTAAATACTAAAAATAAATTAAAATATTAAAATACAAATCAAATAAAAGAAAATGGAACAAAATATTAAAAATAGATAATATTAAAAAAGTATTACTGAGTTTAGGCTTCAAGAATGCTGCCTATCTTCTTGCTGCAATATGTTTCCCTAACCCTAAGCTAACTAACTAACTATTACTAATTATTTACTCTAGGAACTTCTTGAGCAAGGGAAAAAAAATAAAATAAACAAGAAAACAACTAACAACTATTTATATTAAATCAAATTAAATTAAATTACAGCAATTAATATTAAGCTAAACAAGAACAGTAAGCAAGGATCTAAGCTAGATTAGCGCAAGGAGTAAGTAAGGCGAAGTGTAATTACATTTTCTAAACAAGCAGTATTTATACAAAAATATAATTAATACTAATAACGCTAAATAGTGTTCGCGCTTGACACTTTTGCGCAGGAGTAGAACGCCCACAACATGGTGGCCGACGCGAAGACAAAAGATGCGCAGGCGACCATCTTGCTTACCTGTGGCGTGAACAAAAGAATGGTTGTCGCCATCTTGTTAGGGGCGGCGCTAAGTTACGCACACGGCCTGAGCGTTTGCACGCGGCACTAACATCATACGATGTGACGTAGTAGTGGTGTGATCCTGTGGCTCGTTCAAACGGGCGAGTTAACTTGCCTAAGTAGTGGGTGAGCCGCCACACCACTCCCCCCGTGAGACCGTGACTACGGGCGAAAGTAGTCTGGGAATCTGACAACACGTCCACTCCTCGTCTTTCTGACGGTATTCTGGTCTTCTCCGGTCTGCTGTACTTGGGTATTCACTGGAGTCTCCCTCGTCATGTAGGCTGGTTTTAATCGGTCTATGGTAACCCTTTGCTGCTTCCCGTTTATTTCGATATCGAAGGTCTTCTTATCCCGACGTAACACCTTGTAGGGACCCAGGTAAGGTGATTGAAGTGACCTCTTGACTGGACCCTGACGTAGGAAGACATGGGTTGCAGTTTCCAGATCTTTGGGCACGTAGAATTGGCGGCCTGTACCAGTGTGCCACGACGTGGGTTGCGGGGCTAGCTTGCTGATGTGGGAGCGCAGCCTGCTGACTAAGCTGCTCGGGTTCACCAGCTCGTCCGGTGTTGAGGTGAAAAACTGCCCGGGAAGGCGGAGCGTTTCACCGTAGACCAGTTCAGCTGTTGATGCTTGCAGGTCTTCCTTCCATGCGCTGCGGATGCCCAGGAGGACCCAAGGCAGAACTTCTGTCCAGCTGGAGGTGGCATGGCATGTGATGGCGGCCTTGAGCTGGCGATGTAGTCGCTCCACTAGGCCGTTAGCTGCGGGATGGTAAGAGGTGGTAAGATGGTGTTCAGCTCCCACTAAGGCTGTGAGTTCTTTGAAGGTTTGCGACTCAAACTGCCTGCCCCGATCTGTAGTGATGCGCTCGGGACAGCCGAACCTCGCGATCCAGCCTGAAGTGAGGGCCGCTGCGCAGGTCTCAGCTGTTATATCCTGTAGTGGATACGCCTCAGGCCATCGCGTAGTTCGGTCGACGACAGTGAGATATTACCTGAAGCCAGAGGAAACTGGTAAAGGACCTACTAAATCTAGGTGGATGTGGCGAAATCGTGCTGACGGTGTTTCAAAAGTTGTCAATGGTGCTTTTGTATGTCGTGACACTTTACTCCTTTGACATTGCTGACACTCCTTGGCCCATTGTCGACAGTCCCGTCTAATGCCAGGCCATACATACCGCTGGGTCACTAAACGAACCGTTGCTTTGGCTCCCGGGTGACTCAGGTTGTGTAGCGTGTTGAATACCTGTCTCCGATATGACCTGGTGATGTATGGGCGAAGACCTGCTGACACGTCACAGTAGACCTCCACGTCTGATTCAGACAGCTTCCTTTTTTCCAACTTCAGGGAAGAACCGTTCTCGATCAAGTCTCGCAGCTCTGCGTCGTTTTGCTGTTCACTGGCCAAGCACTGGTAATCTACGGGCAAAGTGAGTTCATCAATACGTGATAAAGCATCTGCGACCACATTATCTTTGCCTGCTACGAATTTGATATCGCAGGTGAACTGACTGATGTAATCCAGGTAGCGAAACTGACGCGGAGAACAGTTTTCTCTAGGTGACGTGAAGGCATATGTCAACGGCTTGTGGTCTGTGATAACCGTGAATGTCCTTGCCTCCACCATGAACCTGAAATATTTAATCGCCTCGTATATCGCTAAGAGTTCTCTGTCGTAAGGGCTGTACTTAGTTTGAGAGGGACTCAGTTTTCTTGAAAAGAATGCGAGTGGTTCCCATTCTTCCTGCTTTCTTTGCTGGAGTACCGCGCCAATTGCTAAATCCGAAGCGTCTGTCTGTATGCTCAACTCAGCTTGTGGATCTGGATGCACTAAGAGAGTTGCTTGCGAAAGACTAAGCTTACAGTTATTGAAGGCCTCCATTCTTGCTGGAGTCATCTCCACAGGGTGCGAGCCTTTGACCTTAGGACCTGCTAACAGTTCATTTAAAGGTGCCTGCATAGATGCTGCAGCTGGAATAAACCGGCGATAAAAATTTATCATTCCCAGGAATCTTCTGAGTTCCTTTATGGTCCTAGGTACCGGGAACTCTTGTATGGCTTGTACTTTGGATTCGAGAGGCTGGATGCCGGCTGCTGAAACGGTATAGCCCAAAAAACTGACCTGTGATTGACCAAATATACATTTGTTGGTGTTTATCAGTACTCCATAATCCGATAGTCTTGTAAGTAACTGGTGCAGGTGTTCCAGATGTTGTTTTCTACTACTGCTAAAGATTAGAATGTCGTCTAAAAAACCGTAGCAGAAGTCCAACCCTCGTAAGACCTCGTCCATGAAGCGCTGGAAGGTCTGCGCGGCATTACGAAGTCCGAACGTCATGAACGGGAATTCATATAAGCCAAAAGGTGTCGTAATTGCGGTTTTCGGTATGTCTTCTTCCGCCACTGGCAATTGGTTATAGGCCTTAACTAAATCGACCGTAGAGTAGATGGTGCTACCCGTCAGCTGTTGCGCAAAGTCCTGTATGTGTCTGACAGGGTACCGGTCAGGAATGGTACGCGCGTTTAAAGCCCTGTAGTCCCCGCAAGGTCTCCATCCATCGTTCTTCTTGCGAGCTAAGTGAAGGGGAGACGACCAGGCGCTCTCAGAACGACGTGCCGTGCCGTTTTGCAGCATCTCTTCAAACTCCTGCTTAGCCGCCTTAAGCCGTCTTGGATCAAGGCGTCGTGGTCGACTGGATACGGGCGGACCGGGAGTAGTACGTATATGATGAACAGTACTATGTTTGGGACTACCTGATTTGCCAGCTGGTCGTGTTATTTCAGGAAATTTCTTCAGCAGCTGGTGGTATGGTGTATCATCGTGGATGGTGCGCACTGATGATATGTCCTCCGCAGTGGTCTGACATACTGCCGCGACGGTAAGTGCTGTAATACCGTCTACTAAACGTTGGTTTCGGACGTCGACAAGTAGGTTGTAATAGCCGAGAAAGTCGACGCCAATGATGGGCTTCGAGACATCGGCGACAATGAAGCGCCATGTGAATGCTCGACGAAGGCCTAAGTCCAAAGTCAGTGGGAGGTCACCGTAGGTAGCTATGACTGTCCCATTAGCTGCGAACAACTCGTACTTTGTCTTCACTCGAGGTTCCCGAACGGCGGATCGCGGAAAGACGCACAGGTCTGAACCCGTATCGACGAGATATTGCACTTTCGATTTGCGATCCGTAATGAACAGGCGGCTTGTTGTAGCTGGGCAACCACTTTCCGCCACTACTGGTTGCCTTTGGGGTTTCCCGACTTTTGGTACGTACATGGTTGCGTGCATCGCGTAGCTCGATCGCCGAATCGGTAATGGTACCAACAGTACGGGTGATCCTTGGGTCGGGATCGAGATCGGGACCGATAACGCCTGGGAGGCCAACGTTTTCTGTCCTGGGACCGGGAACGTTGGTGTTCACGTAGCTCTGTACTCATCACTTCTAATTTGCGGGTTAATTCAGCCACTGTCTGTGTAAGTACATCCAAAGCGTTACCTGTAGATGCAGAAGTTGCTGGCGTTCCAGTGCTTGTACTAGCTACTTGACCGTTCACTGGAACGATGTCATTTATCCGATCAGCCAACTCTGCTATGTCGTTCAATGACATATTTGGCTGCGATGCGACTATGGTTTGCAGGTTAGTGGGTAGTCTGCTTGCCCAGATGGTCCGGATGAAATCGTCGGGTATATTCGAGCCAGCTAAATTCTGTAAGTGCCATAAAAATTGTGACGGCTTGCTATCGCCTAGCTCTGCGTGCTGTAGGAGTTGCTTAGTTTTACGTTCCTGCGACGCCGACAACCTCTTTATCAACTCAGCCTTCAGCTTGTCATATTTACCAGTTGCTGGAGGGGTGATGATCAGGTCTCTCACTTCCGCTGTATGCTGCGGTTCCAGTTGTGCTAGTACGTGGTAGAACTTCGTACTGTCCACTGTAATATTGGATAAAACGAACTGACCTTCAGGCTGGGCAAACCATAGTACTGGGTCGTCTGGGTTGAATACCGGAGATTTCACTGCAACCTTGCACGCTTCGTGGCATACGTCCTTGTATGTGCTGGACTGCTGTTGTTCTCTTGACTCCATATCTGCTGTTCTTTTCGGGGTCACCAGTTTAGGCTTCAAGAATGCTGCCTATCTTCTTGCTGCAATATGTTTCCCTAACCCTAAGCTAACTAACTAACTATTACTAATTATTTACTCTAGGAACTTCTTGAGCAAGGGAAAAAAAATAAAATAAACAAGAAAACAACTAACAACTATTTATATTAAATCAAATTAAATTAAATTACAGCAATTAATATTAAGCTAAACAAGAACAGTAAGCAAGGATCTAAGCTAGATTAGCGCAAGGAGTAAGTAAGGCGAAGTGTAATTACATTTTCTAAACAAGCAGTATTTATACAAAAATATAATTAATACTAATAACGCTAAATAGTGTTCGCGCTTGACACTTTTGCGCAGGAGTAGAACGCCCACAACATGGTGGCCGACGCGAAGACAAAAGATGCGCAGGCGACCATCTTGCTTACCTGTGGCGTGAACAAAAGAATGGTTGTCGCCATCTTGTTAGGGGCGGCGCTAAGTTACGCACACGGCCTGAGCGTTTGCACGCGGCACTAACATCATACGATGTGACGTAGTAGTGGTGTGATCCTGTGGCTCGTTCAAACGGGCGAGTTAACTTGCCTAAGTAGTGGGTGAGCCGCCACACTGAGTTTTGCCGAGTCTAAAGTAGCAGCACGTATTTTGGCAATTTCTTATAAAGTTTTCAGCACGTATTATGGACCTAAAATTTAAGGCGAAATGTGGGTGTAATATTAGACCTCTGCATACCCATTCAGGGATATAGGCTTGAAAATATATTAAAAAGTAAAAATACTTCCTCCAACGTCCAAAACTTGCACCAAACGTCAACCGTTAAAAAGCTTTCGTGATAATCGTTCTGTTATTTAGCTGTGATGTTGTAATATCTCCCGGCTGTCCGGTAATCTGAGCTTGGTCCGGACGTGTCCGGTTCCCGTCCATCCGGCTGTCCACCGGACACCACGTACAATTTTTATGACTTGTGAATTGAGCTTTAATGGACTATCGCCCGAGGTCATATTTTAATTAAAAATTATGAGTGCAGGCTTATCCTGATGGATGGACAGATTGTAGAAGGGATTTCTTTAATTTGGATTGACCCGTAATAGGGTCACTGTTTTGGTATTTTACTAATATTTATTACAATCACTGCGTCCGTTTGTTAGGCTTTTCTTCTTTTTTCTCATATGAGTGTATGGCCACCTCTGGTGTCTGAGTTTATAGACCACTTGAAAGCTAGCTACATGGCCTAACAATTCTTGCCCTAAAATAAGGATCGGGACGGCCTTTCGTGCTTTCCAAAACACGTTTTACTGACCTCATTTAGAAACTTTTAAATACTCGCGTTGCATGTTTACGAATATATATATATTCCTTGGAATCCAGTGATTCGACTAAAAACACCGCACTTTAATGCGCAGTCGGAAAATGTTCAATATACAGATACGGTTAGTGTGTTTTGCGCCGGTACTTCGAAAATCAACGACCCGGGGTAGAAATAGAATCTTCTACCCCGCATAAGGTATGTAAATACCTAATGCATGTTCGCGTTAATTCCCGTGTATATATATATATATATATATATATTTTCTGACTTCATTTAGTTATACAATTATTCGCATGAGTTTTCTCTTATCTTTTTTTTATATCATAAAGCCTACAACCGTGTATGGTAATGATATCTCACAGATATCTCCAAATCAGATCCGCATTGCCTGCCCTGTAGTCGCACCGTCAACTAAGCGTCTATCGAACTGAGGCACGTAATGATTCCGCATCGTCGGCACGTACCTTCAGTTACGGCTAGGTGTCGCCTCGCTTACAACTCGGCAATCACTAGTTGATGGCCATACGTTACCTAGGCTGCAGTAATGTCAATAGGTTCAATGAATTAGTTTAGATTTGGTGTTGGTTAGCATGCCATCTCAGAGTTAACGATGTATGTTGATGGTGTGACCACGCGTTGTGTGCGGTTAGTTAGTTTAACTAGAGTTATGTTCCAATACCGACAAGTGTGCGTTGCTAAATGAATTTTCATTAAAAAAGTAGACAATAGTGTTGAGATATCTACAACGTTAAGAGTAAGTTGTTAATGTGAAATGAAAAAGAGATAAAAGAAATATGCCATCTTTGACCATGAGAGTTAGGAGTTTGTTGTCGTACGGGAAGGTTGACCAAGAAGCTTTCTAAGCACTTCGAACCTATCCATTTATTTCAATGTACGCTTTTGCTTCTCCGATGGTTATAATAATATATTATTTTATGATAATAAGGAATACATATATTTCAGTAATATAACATAATACATAACATAACATAACTTCACGCCTTTTATCTCCGAAGGGGTAGACAGAGGTGTATACCCACCCAGATTTCGCCAGCTATTTATAGGTCCCAGTGTAATAGGGGGTGAGCCTTTTGCCATCTACCAGGCACATTATTAGTTCAGTTCAGTAATATAAAACTTGCGTAACTTTAAACTGAAAATTTGAACAACCTACAAGTGTCATCATCATAGTTCTAGCGTTATTCCGGTTGCATTCAAGACTTACATGCCTTGAATCCCGGGATTCGTTTACTTGTTTAACCAAATATGACGGAATATCAGCTTTTCCACAGAGCGACAGCCGTCTGACCTCCGCGACCCAAAAGGATAGCAATATTCCATGGCTCAGATCAGTATCAGTGTATCGTTCCCCGTAACGACAATCAAAAATCTTCATGACAACCGGGACCGACGGTTTAACGTGCTCTCTACATGACTTCGAAAAAGTCATTGGTGCGTGCCTTGCATTCGGACCCGAAACCCTCTGCATGGCAGTGCGTTGGTATCTCCATAAGACTATCGTTGCTTTAAACAACCCACAAGTGTCATTATAGTAAAAAACAACGAAATCAAAGCTATGAATAGAAATTTATTAATTATCTGTCTCAATGGGCCAACTGTGTGTATTATTTCATCGTTACTCTATACAAAAATAATAAGAGCAATATTCCATTAGACTAGAAGTCGATCTCAATACTTATAGTAATTTAATAAAATAGCACAATCGGCACGAAAAAATATTATTTCTAGAAACATTTTTCTATATTGGATTCGCGAGTGATTCTATAATAAATACAGTAAGTAAATAACTTTGAAGATATCTTTGAAGGACTGGTTAGACCGACGGAGGTTTGCATTGCAGCTGATTCAAGTGAAGTACTTTGAAAATGTATATTAACAAAAACTGAAATATTACGGTTTTATACTTAAAAAAACTTTTATCGTCATCTTCTTAGCGTTAACCGAGTTGCATAATATGGGAAGGAAAATTTGAAAACTAAGCTCGCTGGCACGCTCTGTCTCATCGCGCGAGGCATCCCCCTTAGTCAAAGATTGTCATGACAGCCGGGAATGACGGCTTATAGTTATTTATTTATGTTTTTATGTCCCTGATATGGCTTTTATATACACCTGTATATAGCTTCTATGTACGGGTGTATATAGAAGCTTATGTCAAAGGCTTTATGGAAGCATAGGTGTTCTTGATAAGGGTATTCTTATAAGGCGATTCATTGAAGAAGGCTTTCCAATACAATCTTACTACTATTAGAAACGGGAATATTTATGAGGATTGTTGGATGCATGTACTCGGTACTGTTTTAATTAAACTTTGCAGTAATCACTATCTTTGCTATGCAACAAAATAGCACATAGACTACTTATTGTCTTGTTAACCGTCAATCAAAGGTTAGTTTGTCTCTTATCGTCGACTCACGGGCATAGTCGTGGGCGTCGAAATTAGATTTCTAATAAACTAAATGATACTAAACAATGTCCTAATAAACTCTGTACCAGCCGATTCCGTAACAAAATACCCGAACCTAAAAGCTACAATCAAGAAACAGATTATCACGGAGCAACAACAATTCTCACAATGCCATTAAGCGCTCCAGTCAATAAACTTAGTCGAAAAAAAGAACAGGTATTCCCGAGCAAAGCTACTATCGTTAAAAAGAAAAACATGGCTATTAAATATCTTAAGCCCACCTGGTACCCGGTAACTGTTGCACCTTTGTCCTGCCCACCCTCTTTGCCTCTAGGGAACAGTCTTAATGATAATTGTTATTATTCCAAAGCAGCTTGTAGCTAATAAATAAAAATTTGCAATAATTTCTGGCAGATGTTAAGGTACTTAGGCGTGATGAGGTAGAGATTTATAAGTGAATTAAATAAGTGGAATTATTGTGAAAAGTCACGCGAAGACATTTTAGATGAAAAATATACCCATTTCAATTTTTTACTAACAATATATTTTGTATGTGACTTTGTTTGTATCTTAGTGACTATACTTATTGGATTGGCGATCAGAAAATGCGAATTTTTAAGCTCCAGGAAATTTTTATCATCATTATTATCCTGCCATAGTCCACTCCTGGATATAGGCCTCTCCAAAGGCACGCCACTGTGCCCGATTTTCGGCTTTCATGTCCAGCCGCTGCTAGCCATTTTGCATATATCGTCACTCCACCTAGCCAGAGGACGTCCTACACTACGTTTTCCAAGGCGCGGTCTCCCCTCTAGAACACAACGAAAAACACAATATTAAATAGGTATATTTGACTACAGCACAAAATAATAACTTTATTCAGTTCAAAAACGCAACGTCATCGCCCCAAAGCGTCCCGCATACAATTCACCTCACGTCTCATTACATGACTTTCTTATTTACACAACCATTGCTCTATCACTCAGGCTGCATTATTTCTATCACGGACTATGCCTGCGATGTATAATGTACACCCGGCCATGTATTGTCTTGTTCCGTTTAATATCCGTTCGTTGATCGTCGAGATTTCCCTAACAAAGTTGTAGTACGGGTGGAAATTAGACTTTGTCATGTTTCCCGGAGTTTTGGTGTGGGTCACCTGCTAATGGTAGATTGAGTTTAGGTAATGAATGAGAATATGAATTATTTATTTGTTAGACAGGTGACAAAAATAAAAGATGTTAAAGATCGACGAAAAGGCAACGCACAACCAAAACTATTGGGTGCAAAAAGCTAAGATTTGGCATGTATGTTCCTTTAGGACCTTGGAGAAGCACTAATAAGGTATTTCGCGAATTTACCACGAGATCGGGCAGAAACGCATAATTGAAATAAAATAAGCGGGCGTTACTGTGGTCTTCCTCTACTTTATAATCAAACTCAAACTCAAATATGTTTATTTCCATAAAAATGTTTAAATTTTTTGGTCACGTCAGAAAATCATACAAATTAAAATAAAAAAGTAACTTTAAATGCATATTTACATAAAAAAAATGCATTGAAAAAAATGCCTGTTCAGAAAGTAGAGCCGCGTGAGAAGAATCAGGCAAGAAACTCCAGGCCACTCTCTTCGTCGTCTTGATTCTATACAATTTAAAAACTTAGTAACTACATTTAATTTTTCATAGGTATATGATCTGGTGTCTCTATAATGTTATTGTCAATTAATAAGGTTTTATAATAATATAAAAGTACTAAACTAGCATAATATAGACATAATAACTCACACTCACATGAAACTTAACAATAATCAAACAAAATTAGCCTATGGGACTGAGCAAATTAATTCCAAGCATTTTTATCTTCAATATAATCTAGCACCGATTAGTACCCTTTTTGACAAAGAAGTACTCACTAACCATAAATAGAAATCTGATTGGGAACGTATAGACAACAAAATATTGGAATGTTTGCAGACAGCACAAAATATTTTCAAAAAATTTCTATTGTTTATAATTGTGTCACACACACTTGATGTGACACTTACCTATTTACACTAAATTTAGCTAAGACAACATAAGAAATTTCGAAAATCAAAATATGCCAGACGAGAGTCTCATTTGGGAACGAAAACAGTACAAATAAATAGCAATAAATGCGATTACTAAGGATGGATACAGACGGACAGCGGTGCGAGAACGCTTGGGAGAAAGATGATAGAAAACGTCGCATTTTAGGGTTCAGTATGTTTACAAGGGGATCACAATATTTACCTGGGACAAATTGATAATTTTGGTACGTACTTACAATAAATAAGTCTAGACTTACTTGGATAATCATTCAGAATTACCAACCAAATTATACAAAGTGGGCAAATAAAGCATATTAAAGTTGATACTAATATTGTGCAGGATCAACTCAAACAGAAAATTAGTTCAGCAAGTTTTTGATGATAATTATGATGTCTTTTCATTGCCCAAATAAGGCATTCTGTTAATGCCAATACCGAGATTTACGTGTAATCAACTATATTCTTACTTCATGCGTCATCAAGACCATGTGTCATTTTATTATAGTAGAGTTCAAAACACAAATAGCACTGGACGTGCACAATAAAAAATAAAAATAATCCACTCTCGCCCTAATATATAATTGCTTATCAATTCAGAAAAACGATTGAACCAAATAATCAACAACATCAGTACATTTTCTCTCTTATTCAAGAAATGTTTAGACCTAAAAATTATCAACATATAATAATAATTCGGGGAGATGGGCCTCGTTAGCCTCGGTTGGCAACCTGTCTAGGAGAAGGAAAACTCCAAAATTAAACCAACTTTCAGGGAGCATACCCGACACAAAACCCCGATCTAAGGTGTAAACCGACCCGTGCCGAGGGATTCGTTGCCAGAGGGCAAGCTGGTCTCAAACGGAGGGTGCCTATGTTGGTGGTCACAGGGCACAGCTAGGATTCCATCTTACCCCCGTACAGGGCTCTGCGGGGATGGACCTTTTAAATCCCTATTACTCGTGGGAACGCTATGAGGACAGACATTAATTATTCTTCAAATGGCGGCGACACGGTTCGCAACCTGTCACGTCTCGTTTCCCGCGAGGGCGAAAAGCGGCCTACGGAAAGCCGATTTGCAACATTGAATGTTGGCGGTGGAATGGACGGAAAATTGGATGAAGTATGCCAGATGATGGATGATAGAAAGATTGATGTTCTGTGTGTGAATGAAACGAAAAGGAAAGGATGTGACACTACAAAGCATGGCAGCTACACGGCGTATTGGTCCAGAGTAGATAGTACCACCAGAGCCAGCAAGGGAGTTGGCTTAATACTGTCTGCGCGAATAAATGAGTGCGTAAAAGAGTTTGAATGTGTAAATGCAAGGCTACTATGGATGAGAATGAAAGTAGGACTTACTCGTCTTCTTATTGTAGGGGTTTACGCCCCGGTCAATATAGTAACGGGTATGTCACAACAAGAAAAAGACGAAAGGCAGGAGTTTTGGGAGAGTTTAAGAGAGATTCTGAGGACCTGTAAGGATAACGAGAGATTGATTTTGTTAGGTGATTTCAATGGATGGGTGGGAGTAAAGCGAGATGGATTTGAAAGGGTTTTAGGTGGATTCGGTTATAAAAGTGTGAACGAAAATGGAAAAGAACTGCTTGAGGTTTGTTTGGAGTGGAGCCTTTGTGTGACAAACACCATGTTTGATCACAAAAGGATACATTTGTATACACGTGAGGCGAAAAATGTTAGAAGAAGTATGATTGATTTTGTAATAGTAGATGAACGACTGAGAAAGAATGTGTTGGATACGAGAGTTTTTCGAGGGATCGGCATCCATACAGACCACTTTTTGGTGTTAAGCCGGATAAGTGGGCTCTTTAAAGGATGGGGACACCGAGAAAATAATCATGTAAGGGTCTTGGAAAGAATAAAAGTAGAAAATCTGCAAGAGAAAGATGTGAAAGATGAGTATAAACGAAGATTGATAGCAAGATTTGAGAGGTTCGATGGCATAAATGATATGGAAGAGTTATGGCATTCTTTTAAAAAAGAGGTAGTATGTGTAGCGTCTGAAGTATGTGGTGTGATCAAGAGAAGGAAACTACAAAAGGTTAAGAATACATGGTGGGACAAGGATGTACAATCAGCAGTATCAGAGAAGAAGAAAGCGTGGTTAGATTGGTTGGCTGCCAGAGCAAATGAAAGAATGGGAAAGGCAACGAGTGATGACATAGATGAAGCAAGAAAGGAGTTTGTTAGGTCTAAACGAATAGTGAAAGAAATGGTTAAAAGGAAAAAAGAGGAAAAGAAAGATGAGTTTAAAAGTAGATTATCTGACCACTTTCGGAGAAACATTAAGTTTTTCTGGAAGTCCGTTCGTGCAGTTCGAGGAAAAACTCAATCCTCAGAATACACAGCAATCAGAGACAAGAATGGAAAGATACTAAATGGTGAATCGTGTGTGCTGAAGAGATACAAAGAGTATTTTGAAGGATTATTTGAAAGAACGACGACAGAGACATCAACAGGTGAAATGAATGGTAATGATAGCAATGATGAAAGCGATATTGGCGTGGATGAAATTTTGAAGGCACTGGCCAGTATGAAATTAGGTAAGACTGCAGGGTATGACAGGATTACAGTCGAAATGCTGAATGCTGGACAGGGCATCATAGTTAGTCAGCTGCAGCGTTTATTCAACTTGTGCTGGAGCACCGGCCGAGTATCTGATGACTGGGCCACAGCAGTAGTTGTGCCTCTTTATAAACGAAAAGGGTCGCAACCAGACTGCAAAAACTATAGAGGCATTAGCCTTCTCAGCATTGTTGGCAAATTGTATGCGAAGGTACTGATTGAAAGAGTTATGAAAGTAACCGACAAGAAAATATGGGATGTACAAGCGGGATTCCGAAAGGGTATGGCGTGTACGGATCAAGTCTTTTCCTTGCGATGCATAGTCGAGGAATTTTTGGCCAAAGGTCGAAAGGTCTACTGCGCATTCGTGGATTTGGAAAAGGCTTACGATAAAGTGGTGAGAAATGAAATGTGGTCGGTACTGTCGATGTATGGGGTGAACAGCAGCCTAATTCGAGCTCTGAAATCCCTTTATGAGGATTCTAGAGCTTCTGTGAGGATAAACGGGGCATACACTGACTGGTTTACCATCGAGAAAGGTGTTAGACAGGAATGTGTAGCGTCGCCGTGGCTGTTCAACCTCTTCATGGACAGTTGTTTGCAAGACTTGAAACATAGTGATTGTGGATTAAGGATGAATGAGTTACTTGTCAAATGCTGATGATCAGGTTATACTTGCGTCTTCAGCGGAGGAGTTGCAGGAGATGGTAACAATCATGCATGGTGCGTTAGAGAGGAAAGGAATGGAAGTGAATGTAAGTAAAACGAAAGTTATGGTTTTTGAAAAGGAGGAATGCGTTACGGCTTGTAATGTTATGATCGATGGACAGCGAGTGGAGCAAGTGAATGAGTTTGTATATTTAGGTACGCTGTTTACAAGAGATGGTAAGAATGTAGAAGATATTGAAAGAAGAGTTAATGCAGGTAATAGAGTGAATGGAGCTCTGAAGGCGTTTATGAATAGCCAAAACGTGTCGAAAAAAGCACGTTTGGCTGTGCATAGAGGGGTGTTAGTACCTACTCTTATGTATGGTAGTGATAGTTGGGTATGGCAGAAAAGTCATGAAAGTAGAATAAATGCTGTAGAAATGAGAGCAATGAGAAGTATGTGTGGTGTCTCTCTGACTGACAGAGTAAAGAATTGTGTGATAAGAGAGTGTTGTGGGGTAAAAGAAGATGTAGTGACAAGCATCGAGAAAGGTATGCGAAGATGGTTTGGGCACGTGGAGAGGATGGATGGCGAAAGACTGACCAAGCAGATATATAAGGCAAGTGTGGAAGGGACAGGACGAAGGGGAAGACCTAGGCGGACGTTCTCTGATCAGATTGGAGACATCCTCAAAACAGGACAGATGAGAAGTACCCTGAACAGAAGAGCATGCATGAGGAATCTGATGGGAGTGAATGAAGCAAGACACATATGTCTGGATCGTTGCAAATGGCGTTCCGTAGTCTCTGCCTACCCCTCCGGGAAACAGGCGTGAGTCTATGTATGTATGTATAATAATAATTACACGGGACCCTTAAGGCGTAAGTGCTTCTCACTTTAGTCTGTCTATAAAATGGGACTCCACTGAATTGAATTCTTAATAGCGCTCCCAGAGGTCACAGTGCCTTATTTTAAATGTTTATTCTGCTACTTTGGTTTTGAATGAAACGTGAAAAAAAATGTTACGTTGTAAAATTATATGTAAGTAGGAGCTTTGAGAATCTCTTTTACTTTTTATTATTCTATCTTGTTTTTATTCTTTTTTGTGTTTGAAGTGAATGTATGTATATGTAAATGGTGGTGTGTGTTCATTACTTAGCAACGGTTCATAGAACTTTCACGTATTTATATACGGTGGTTTAACCCATGAGAAGGCGCGCCCTAAAAAGTTACACGAGCAGGCGCGCGTGAGCAAAACTCTCACGCTACTTCAAATGATGTTTTCTTTGAGATTAATTATTTTGTTACTATAAATTTAGGCGTTATAATAAATGAAATGTCTTTATTTAATTAAATAAAGTGTTTTATTTATAGTGAATAACAAAACATGCAGTTATATGTGCGAACTAAAAAAATATTGCACTTAGGCCTCAATATTTGACTAACTTTACATAAAAAATAAAAAAAATACAAAATTACAATAAAATGGAATGATTTAATTTTCCATGAGGTCTTGAGTTATGTGTCCTTCATAACATACATGGCACATAAAATTAACATGCTCAGTGAACACTGATATACTGATCAAAATGCATGCTTTTTGCTTGCTTTTTATAAACGCATTTTGCTAATGTGGCATGTCACACTTCCAATAAAGTGTGGCATTTTGCGTCAATGTGTAATTTTGCGAATGTAGGATTGTGCGCCTGATCCTACTGTTATCTACTAGTGATACAACAATTTATTTGTATAGCTCCTATGCATATTTTGATTCTCTACATGTCATTTCTTAGGTGTTGGCTTAAGTTTTATTTATATTTTCTAACTTAACTTAACTAAAAAAATACACTCATTGGGATATTTCATCTGTATGTATAAAATCCTTTCTCTACTGACTGACTGACTGACAGACAAGCTACAGCCAAAACTACTGGGCGCAATGAGCTGCAATTTGGCATATTGTTCTTGGAGACCGTGGGGTGCACTAAAAAGGGATTTGCCAACACTCCCTCGGGATCCGGCAGGAACAGTTAATGTATGGGCGTAGCTGCAGACACCCTTTAGTTTGATATAAGTCTTAAGATTTTACAACACTTGGGACGAAACCACCCTTTCTACTTTGAGGGGCTTGCCGATCAACCATTGTAGACTTTGTTTACTGTAAGAAACAAATAAAATATTTAAATAATATATCCACTAATTTGATCAATAAATATGTACAATAAGTACGAAAAAACAATTAAATAAATTTTGTTACTACGATAAAAGATCAAACCCTATACGACTGCCTCGTTGGTCTCGCGGCATAAATGTGCGCGTGGGATCGGGAGGTCGCCCCTTCTTACGTGGGACTAAAGTATATCTGGCGAAAAGTAGGTGTAGAAATACACCTCTGCCTACCTCTTCGGGGTTATAGGCGTGATACTATGTATGTATGTATGCAATATTTTTTAACCAATCAAAAACCCCTAACAAACTAACATCGCTCCAGTTTTTTCCTGTGTAGTCGTGGCCTTAACAGTAAAAATTTGTTAGTCCTCCTTTTTAATTTATTATAATTTATTTCTATTGATTATTCAGTTATTTTATGATTTAATTTGGTTTATTATATTACGCTACCTGCCAGTGAGTGTTATCTCCTTCTTAAATTCATTCAATCAAACAGTACACATATAATACTATGGAGTCATTACAAAACACCATACAAAACCTAAATAGCATGTTCCATCAAAGGATGTCGCAGTTTGAGGACAAGCTGCAAAGCAACACCAATCCTCCGTCAAACATGGCTGGTCTGGCATCGGAATTTGCTTCATTCCGGGGTTTTGTCACCGAAGCATTAAAGGGCCTGCAGCAACAAGTCCAGCTGCTAATGCAGAGTGTGGACCACTTGGAAATGCGGCCGCCGTAAGATTCTTTTGTTTCACGGTGTAAAAGAAGATAAAAAGGAAGATCTTGCGCAGACTGTTGCTGATTTCTTGAGAACACACTTGAAGCTCGATGACATCACTCCAAGTAGCTTCAAGCGCTGCCAACGTATGGGAAGACTCTCAGCTCCAAACCGACATCGCCCAATACTGGTCAAGTTCCAGAGTGTCTTACTCCGGGATAAGGTATGGTTCACAATACCTAAACTTAAGGGCTCCGGTATTATAGCCTCGGAGTTCCTCACCAAGGCCCGACACGACGTCTTTGTAGCTGCTCGGGAGAAATTTGGAGTCTCCAAGTGCTGGACTAAGGACGGGGTGGTTTATGTCCTCGGAGCAAGGGGTGAGCGACATCGCATCAATTCTTTGGTGGATTTTCAAAACCTTTGCCATCTATCTGCCGTAGATCAGCAGCAACAAGAGCCCCCTGCTTTGAGGAATGAGCCGGCTAAAAGAAAAAGAGCTGCAGCAACAAAAAAATAGTGCAACATTTTTGTCGTCTTTCTATACTTTCAAACCCAGGTAGGTGTCTAAATATTTCTCCAACTATAATTCTCGTACTAGGACGGTATCTACACAACTTTTTATAAACTTCCATCACTTAATTACATATAATTTTCATTGTTTTTGTCTGATACCTTCTTGTATCCATTGATATTTTCCATATTTCTATTTACATTACTAAGTGTCAAATATGACAGCTTCAGCCGTCACATTAATGTAATAAAGTTTGGAATTTCGGATACACTTCAAAATGTTTTAATTGTTTGGGCCATAGTTACAAGCCCTAGTAATGTTTTTATAGACTGTGTATATTTGTAATATTAATAATGTTTTCGATTTCATCTTTTCTGCCTGGGTTTAATCTAATCTTATTCATTACTTGTATTTTTGTTTTGAAATATTTATTTAACGTGGTACTGAATGATAATGTAACTGGCAGGTGCACTTTGACGAATAGTGTTATTTAGTTGTGCTTTACGCATATCGGATAATTAGACCAATATATATATAATAATAATAATAATAATAATAATCATCTTTATTGTACAAATGCCAAAGAAACTACAAAAAATAATCTATAACAAAAAGAAAAATAACAGATAGTACAATAGGCGGCCTTATCACTCTCAAGCAATCTCTTACAGGCAACCTTTGGATGGATAAGAACAACACGTATTCAGAAAAGGGTAGTTTGGCGATATTTACCAATTTAGATATATAATACGAATTCTTACATATACATAAATAAGTACATACATAGATAAATAACTATATACACACATATATAACTATATACATACATAAATAAATACACAATACATAGATATTTATATTATTGATACATAAATTTGTGATAAATAAATGAAAGGAAATAGAAAAATAAGAATTACAAGAGTAGTAAGATTAAAGAGACAAGTAGTATTCTTTGAGTAACTTTTAAACGATGATATTGTTTGAGCTTGTTTAATTGGCATCGGCAATGCATTCCACAAGCGGGCAGCTTGGACGAAAAAGGATTTATCGTAAAATCTACTGGAATGCATTGGTATAGCCAGTCTTAGATTCACCGATGACCTTAGAGATCTAGAATGCGTGTCAGAAAGAAACTCGAAGCGTTCTTTTAAGTAATGGGGAGTAGAAGGGTTAAAGAGAATGCTATAAAGTAAAGATAGTATGTGAGTATTCCGTCGAAGGCGAATTGGGAGCCACTTGAGCGAATTGCGGAAATTGGAAACGTGATCATATTTGCGCAATCCAAATATGAATCTTATACATAAGTTTTGAAGGCGCTCAAGCTTATCAAGTTGCTCCTCCGTGAGATCTAGATAGCTAACATCAGCATAGTCAAGGATAGGTAATAGAAGAGAATTTGCAAGCGCAATCTTGGTGGCAGTCGGCAGAAAGTTTTGCAATCTTCGCAACGTCCCAGCCGCAGAAAACAATTTTCTGCTAACTTCCCTAATTTGAGGGCCCCAGGATAAAGTTTTATCAATATAAACTCCTAAATCCTTCACGCAATCGCTTATAGGTAAAGGAATACCATTAAAGTTGACTTGGGGTAAGCAGGTCCAGTCAACACGCGCAATCAGCCTGGGACTACCAACAACAATAATCTGTGTTTTCGTAGGGTTAATTTGGAGACCAAACCTGAGGCTCCATGCAGCTATACGATCTAAATCACAGTTGATAATGCGAATTGCTTCAGACAACTCATGTTCAGGAGCTTGAGTATAAATTTGGAGATCATCTGCATAAAGGTGGTAGGATGACTGAAGTTGATAAGAGATAGAATTTATAAAAATTGAGAAAAGTAAGGGAGATAGAACGCCACCCTGTTGAACGCCGACTGTAGACGTACACCAGGAAGACAAGGAGTCTTCAATCCGTACGCTGTCGACGACCAAACAGGTAACTGTGAAACCAATCAATCACTGGTGGAGATATGTTAATGGAGCGTAATATGCCAAGCAGAATATGGAAATCAATAGTATTGAAGGCATTACTGAAATCAAGTAGACAGAGAACAGTCACGTTGCCATTTTCCATACCGAGCCTGATGTCGTCGGTAATATTGATCAGTGCCGTAACCGTGACCTGTGACCTGGACGGAAACCGGATTGGAGTGGATTGAAAAGAAGGTTTTTATTAAGGAATGTGCTAAGTTGGGCATGGACAAGGCGTTCGAGAACTTTAGAAAGGAATGGTAGGATGGAGATTGGCCGGTACTCAGAAAAAGAAGACGGATTGGGTTTTTTAGGTAAAGGAATAATTTGGGCGTCTTTCCATATGGTGGGAAAAACGCCCCCAGATAAGGAATAATTAAAAATATGACACAGGATGGGAAGGATTTCATCTAATATGGGAAGGATCATTTTCCGGCTGATACAATCATTACCGACTGCGTTAGATGCAATGGATAATACGCTCTTTTTAACATCACACTCAGACAGTTGATTAAAAACGAAAGTTGGATAATTTGGGGTTGGGAGCAATGAAAGATCATGCAAAGTGCTAGCTTTGGTAGTCTGATCAAATTTAGACGAAGTATTAAAATGCCTATTTAGAGAATTTATATCTATTTTATCAGAAACAAGATCATGTGAAGATTTTCCAACTCCCAAAGTTTTTAGAAACTTCCAGACCTTAGCTGGATCTTCATTCTCAACTGAGCTATGGATGTATTGGCGTTGTGCTTTCCTACACACCTTTTTACAGTGATTTCTGATAGCAATGTAGTTGTCCCAATTGCGAGAAATAGGTTGACATTTATATTTTGTTTTAGCTATAGCTTTCTTAGACAACAAGACTTTAATTTCAGTGGTTAGCCAAGGTGATGGTAATTGTCTAACTCTAATTGCACGGACTGGTGCATGGACATCGTATAGACGAATAATAGCGTTACTAAATAATTGAACTTTCTCGTCAATGGTCTCTGCGCTTAGTAAAGGACACCAGTCGATCAAACTTGCATCTGTACGAAGATTTTCTACATTCATGCCACCAAAATTACGTTGCAGAAGAATTTTTGTTTTTGTCTTAGGAAGACGAAGTTTATAGGAGAGAAAGATAAGGTCATGGTATGAAAAAGCATCAGCTGGAAGCTGCCCATGCTTGGCGACAAGAGAAGGTGAGGAGACAAACATAAGATCAAGGAGAGAAGGAGTAGAATTTGGAAAGTTATGTGTAGCATTTACGGGGAGGATGGACAGATTACAAGATTCGACAATACTACACAAGGAAGATGAGCGCGAATCCTTTTTTAACAAACAAGTGTTGAAATCACCCATGACTATGGTATGACTGTAAGCAGGAGATAGATTTTCTAAAATTCGTTCGAAAGAAGAGAAGTAATTTACACGACAGTTAGGGGAATAAAAAACACCAAGCAGGACCTTGGTATAAGCTAGATCTAGTTCCACAAAGAGATGCTCGCCGGCATTAAGCGGTGGAGGTTGTGCTGACATATTAACAACATTGAAAGGAATGTGTGTACGGAGATAAATGGCAACACCACCTCCACCACTCTCGGTACGATCATTTCTTATTAGTCGGAAATTAGGAAGACAGTAAGAAACAGACGATAAGCAAGGTTTTAACCAAGATTCGGAAACAAGAATAGCGTGGATATTCTTACAGTCAAAGGTGGTCAGCATATCCTGGAAATGGGCCGGAATACTCTGAGCATTTATATGAACGACATTAAAGTTCCCAGGTACATCGGCAAACTCACACTGCAAAGTTTCAGCAAGAGAAGGAATGCTTTCGAAACTATTGTTATGGCTACTCACAGAAAAGAAACTATTGTTATCACTACTTAGTGACTGATCTAACATAATATAAAAATAAATATACTAAATAATATATAAATAAACTAATAAAATTAAAGTACTATCTAAGTTTGTCTAATCTTATCCACCTGCCAGTTGAGTGCTAACAAATTACAAAATTAATAGAAAACGTACAAATTACACTGGTTGACGACAAAAACAAAAAAAAAAACAAAAATATAAGTTAAAAGATCAAAATGTAAATCGATACTAACATAATAATTGTAACTTGCAACATCCGGGCTTTAACTTTGGTAGGTAAGGAGAAAATATTCATATATAAATATCGTATTTTAAAGCATCAGTAGTTAAGGAACCAATTAAAATAATATATACTTATAAAGAGAAAGTAATAAATAAATATAAAAAGGTAAGCAAAATGATGTATATATATTTATAGGGAATAAATATTTATATGTATTATGAAAGAATATTGTAGTAAGAGAATAGACTTTATAATTCACAGCTCAGTTTCTAAACGATTCCGAACAAGAAAACGAAATATATATATTTTATTAGTTTTATATATGTTATTATTATTTATATTATTTTATATATATAAACTTGTATTTTATATGTCATTTAAGGATTTTGACAGTGACAGTGATGACTTTTTCTCAGCGAGTTCCAACAACGATACAACGATAGTTTCGTTAGTGTCCCTTCTCTTGCACATAATCTGCAATCTGCATTTTATGATGTTCCCAGTAATTTGAATGTTGTCCATATCAATGCACAGAGTATTCCGGCACATTTCCCTGATATGCTGGCTAACTTTGACTGTAAGAACATCCATGCTATTCTTATATCAGAATCATGGCTTAAGCCATGCCTTTCTTCTGCCTCCTATTCTTTACCTGGCTTTCAGCTAATTAGGAATGACCGAATTGGCAGTGGTGGCGGGGGTGTTGCTATTTATCTCCGCTCTTATATTGACTTTTCAGTGGTAAGCATGTCTGCACAACCGCCTCCACCCAATGCTGGTGAGCATCTTTTCTTGGAGGTTAAGCTGCACCACACCAAAATCCTTCTTGGTGTATACTACTCTCCTTCTTTACGCATTAACGTCTTTTCCTCCTTTGAAAATCTTTTACTTAACTTTTCTCCTTCTTACTAGTCAAACTTTAGTTATAGGTGACTTCAACACTTGTCTCCTTAAGAACGACTCACGCTCCTCATTTCTACATTCTATTTCAGTTTCCAGTAATTTACATATTCTTCCCCTCAACGCCACCCATAATTTTCCCAATTCTACTCCCTCACTTCTAGACCTCATCTTTGTCTCATCACTTGGTCATGTTGCTAAGCACGGCCAATTTGATGCAGATGTTTTTTCTTATCACGATCTCATTTTTCTCTCTTACAAAGTCCGTCCTCCCAAGGCTAAGTCTAGAATTCTCTTGCTTCGCAATTTTAGTTGAATGGATAGCGATCTCTTGCGTGAGGATGCCAAAACTATAAATTGGCAACCGTTACTTGATGCACAATCTTTGGATGATAAAGTTCAATTGTTTGAGAAGAACATTATAGACCTCTATGACGTTCATGCACCTATTCGAGCCGTAAAGCTAAAACATGCACCGTCGCTTTGGTTTACTACAGACATAAGCTTACTTATTCATAAAAAAGCGACTGCAAAATTCAAGTACAAGTCTAAACCCACGGGGCTTAATAAAGAAAAGTACATTAAGATAAGAAATCACTGCAATAGGGTGTGTAGGGATGCACAACGCCGGCATATCCATAATTCTGTTCAAAACGGAGATCCAGCGAAAGTATGGAAATTCCTTAGATCATTAGGGGTTGGAAAGCAAAGTCAGAATACAAAATCCTACAATATTAATATCAATTTTCACCACAGCAGCTCAAACATGCCGCTTTTGCTGCGAGACAACAGTGAACAAAACGCGATTTTGATTCGAGCGTGAGGCAAAGTAGCTTTTTAATTTTTCAATCTTCAATGCCACGAATTGACATTGTTCAGCCACAAATATGAAACATTCGAATTTTACTGTGCTCTGTCTCTTTCACATGCATATAAAAAGTGAGTGAAAAAACAAACCCCTTCGAATTTGAAATTCGATTTTGGAATTCGACCTCAAAGAAAACACCTACGGCAACACAAAAAAAAAGATATTTGTAAAAAAGTAATTACTTTTTTTTATATGTTATTGTTTACATGTTTAATTTATTATTGGATTTTAATAAAAATAAGTCTAATTAATAGTACAAAATTAGTATTTAACCAATACATTTTTATTTAGAATTACAACACTGATACATTTGAAAAATAAACATCAGGGACGCGGTATTAAAACGCGATTTAAAAAAGTAGCGGGAATAAAAATTTCGCTGATGCTGATACAGTAGGTATAGCGAAACGTGTTAAATTTATATTAATATATAAAATAATCTAAAAAGATGAGTGAAACTAGCGATGATGACTGTACTTTAACACCAGAAGAGTTAAATCAACAAGTGATTATGCAGAATTCAATCTATTCCTGTTCATTTCTATGTCTCCTAAGTAATAGGATGTGTTCTTACTGCTGTGGTGAAAAGTTATGTGTGCTACACGAGAGCAAAGTTTTTTGTATCTCGTGCTGTTGAGTCCCTCACCACGCTCAGGATTCTAACTTTGATTCACTCGCTACGCTCGTGAATCAATCATAGAATCCTTCGCTTGCTCGGGACTCAAAATCAGCACTCGAAACAAAAAACAACTTTGCTCTCTTGTTGCACAAATAACTATTGCTTAACAAGCACTTCTCTGCTTCGTCCAATTTTGATAGGACAATAAAAACTGATACTTTAAATTACCTTTCGTCGCTCTCAACCCCTGATCACCCTCCTTTTGTCTTTAGTCAGTTTACTGCATGTGATGTTGAGAAGAGCATTTTATCCATAACTTCCAACGCAGTTGGTAGCGATGGTATCACTCGAAATATGATCCTCCCCATCCTTAATGAGATCCTTCCTGTTATTTCCCACATGCTTAATTACTCCATTTCTAGCGGCATCTTTCCAACTTCTTGGAAAAGTGCCCACGTAGTTCCTCTCCCTAAGAAAGCTAACCCTGTATCCTTCTCTGAATATCGACCTATATCCATCTTACCCTTCCTTTCCAAAGTCCTCGAACGTCTTATCCATAACCAACTTAACTCTTTCCTCACTCGATATAACATCCTCAATCCCTTCCAATCTGGTTTCCGTACGGGTTATAGTACCACTACTGCGCTAATTAATATAACGGATGATATCAGATCTGGTATGGAGAATGGCAAGTTTACTATTCTCTGTTTGCTAGATTTTAGCACTGCGTTTAATACCGTTGACTGTGATGTTCTCCTTGCCATTCTAAGCTCTCTTAACATATCTCCATCAGTAATTGACTGGTTTCGTAGTTACCTGTTTGGCCGCCGGCAGCGTGTCCATCTGGATGAAACTTTTTCTTCCTGGTGCGATAATTCTGCGGGTGTACCACAGGGCGGCGTTTTATCTCCTTTGCTCTTCTCAATTTTTAATAATTCTATATCCTTTAATATTTCTTCTTCCTACCATCTTTATGCTGATGATATGCAAATTTACTTTCAAACAGACTATGAAAATTTGTCGTCGGCTATTTCCACAGTAAATAACGATCTGGCTAGTATATCAAATTGGACCAAAATGTACGGACTTATGATTAATCATACGAAGACCCAGATCACAATTGTCGGCAGTTCTAGACTGATGTCTAAGGTGTCTTGGTCGTTGCTTCCCCAGGTATTTTTTGGTGGCGTCTCAATTCCTATTAGTAAAGAAGTGAAGTATCTGGGGATATACATTGACAAAACGTTATCTTGGACTGTCCAATTACAAAATATAAGTCGACGACTTTTTGCTGCCGCTGCATCACTGAGAAGGTTACGCAATTTCCTTCCCATACCTACTAAAATTGCACTTGTGCAATCTATTCTTCTTCCCATTCTGGACTATGCCGATGCCAGCTATCTAGATCTCAATGAGGACCAGCTAGATAAACTTGAGCGCCTCCAAAACTTCTGCATAAGGTTCATATATGGTTTACGTAAATATGACCACATCACTGAATTTCGTAACAAGCTCAAGTGGCTGCCAATCCGTCTTCGACGGAATACTCACATCCTTTGCCTTCTATATAATATACTTTTTAATCCTTCATTCCCTCCTTATTTAAACGACGACTCGAATATCTACATGACACTTATTCGAAGTGCTTGAGATCATCAGAGAATCTCAAATTGAAGGTCCCTACTCACTCCACAGTTTTCTTTCAAAAATCCTTCACAGTGCAAGCTGTACGTTTGTGGAATGGGTTACCCGAAACAAAAAGACGGGCTCAATCTCTCCCTGTATTTAAAAAACTTGTAACAAATCTTTATTTGTCACAATTATCATGACAGTTGTAGGTATATATTAATAAATATATTTAGAGATATATATATATATATAAAAATATATATATATATATATATATATATATATATATATAATTATATACATTTGTATATTGTAACGTAAAAAAGACCTTTCAGCGCTTCAATATTTATAGCCCGTTGCAGGGCGCGGGCGGCGGGCTCGACCGGGCCGAGTGATGCGTCAAGGATTGACGTCACAATATATAGCTTATATTATGTATATTATAATGTTTAGTAGGTATCTGTGTAGTTTATTTATCTACTGTATATAAGTATTGTTTTGCCATTCAGTAATTTAGTATTAGTATTATTATATGTATTGTACGTACAATTTATACGTATTGTATGTTTTTACTTATATAACATTGTTTTGACATAATACTATGTTTTATTATTTTACCTATTATGACACTGTACTTCATTGTACACCTTAACCCACACTATTATACTTTTATTCATTGTATTCCAAACTAGGTTGTCTGGAAGACATCGCATTTTGCGATAAGACCGCCCTATTGTGCTACTAGTTTTAAGTTATTTAAGTTAATATTGTATGTCCTCATGTTTACTGGTGTACTCAATCAATCATCGCTCCCAAGTGAAAACGAAGACGGCTGCATAACGAACACTCTCATTAAAATCTATAAATATCTATACTTTAACCCTCAAGATTGAAGTTCTTGTGATTATTAAGATAGGATAAAGAAATTTTGGCGTAAATTTGGCCAGGGAGTTAATTATTATTTTTGGAGTAATTTAGAAACTCTTAAATTGTGACCTAAACTTTTTAGATCAAAGGCAAGTGCAATTTAGGATTTGAAATCATCTGCACGGTCAATTTTTAAACTGCTTAAGTTTTCTTCATCTCTACGGCGTGCCTTTGGAGATGCCTATATCCAGCAGTGGACTTCATCAGGCGGTGATGATGATGATGATGTTCCCCACGCACGATGAGTAAATGCCTTTTTTCATATTTTTTGTAAGGAGTTCCCAGTTATGGTACAGTATCACAAAATATCAAATCAATTTTAGGTATTGTCGCTTCAATCCTAAAAAGGTAGTTTGGTGTTCTTGTCCGCATAAACACATATAATAAATACGTAGCGGCAAAAAAAATTTTATTCTTTGACTTCAAAATACTGTTAGTAGGGCGCTACCCTTAATATATATCTGGGCTTACGTGTATAAATATTGCCGATAGCGAATTAATGCACGCTGTTTTTTTAAACAGCGTGCATTAATTCGCTATCGGCAAACCATTCTTGGTTTAAGAAACCTGAGTTAGAGACAGAACAAAAAGAATAGACGACATTTTCAGAACATTTCGCTTTATCCAATTTTAGTGCTTTCACCAAAATTGTTTAAGAGACTCTTTAAGCTTTATCCCAAAAATTCAAGTCATTTTAATGTAATTTCGTCCTCTGAAACTTTATTCGACAGATCCTATATTGAACCTTATAAGAAATATTTGTTTCCATAAAACAATTAACAATTGGAGATATAGTTTAAAATTTAGAAGGCGTCATGAAACTCATCCGCATCGCAATCAATTGGAAGCGTGCCCAGAAGACTGGCAGCATTACCTCGTTGAATGGCTATACTTATCTTTTGAGCCAAGTACGTGCCAGCCCTCTGGTCACGAGTGGCGTCCATGATTCTCTTTGCCTTACCTTTAGGTTCAACCCGGCGAATTCAAAGACCGGAACGCATAAACTATTAATGCTCAAAGGTAGGAAGAAATCCACTTAAGTCCTTATTTCCACAAGCAAGTGAGTCTCAGAAACTATTCGCTAGCCTTTTTATGACAATACTAGAGGACGCCAGCAGCTACGCCTGCATTTTTTTTTATTTACCCGTTTTGGCCGATCCCGTGGGAATTTCGGGAAATCCGTTCTTAGTGCACCCCTACGGTCCCCAAGGAACATACATGCCAAATTTCAGCTTCCTGCGCCCAATAGTTTCGGCTGTAGCGTGTCTGTCAGTCAGTCAGTAACGCAACGATTTTATATATTAATATAAAGTATTGAATTTAGTGGCGCGATGATAATGTGATGAAGTTTTTGAATGTCATTGTGTGGGGATTGTGATTGTGTTTCTGAGTTAGGTGATAGTTGGAGTGAAAAAGGGTGGTAAAACCCTATATGGGTTAGAGACGTGAAACTGTCAGTTGTATGTTTTTATTTTGGGGTTGGAGCAGTATTGCAAGTTATAAATATTTGAGTTAAATCAAGATGAGTACTTCTTTATTACAACATGAAGATGCAGCACAGTCTTACGACTATTTTACGTGCAGTTAAGTATAATTTACGAATATTATGCTATATGAATATATGTGAAATAAAATGTATAAGAAAGTATATTATAGTTTTACTTTTTATTACTCTTAAAATATAAACAAAGTCGGTCAAGGATGAAGGTCTAGGGAAACACATATATTTTGTTGATAGTTTTATCAAATACAAAGAGAAGTGTCGCTTATAATAAATGCTGTATTGGGGATAACTTTAGATAATTTATTATTATATTCAAGTACTATACATAAAAGACACAGGGTTTCTTTCAACCTTGAAACAACAATTTAAAAATACCGACAATCGTAAAACCTTTTTTAATTATATAACTCTGTTTTTGCAACCGTTTGAAACAAATAAATAAATATTCACAAGATATCGTAACAATTTAAATCTTCAAATAGTCTAGACGTAAACTTCTTGGCATTAGTAGAGGTTACAAGAAATGTACAGGTCTCCCAAAGTGATAATGCGCATAGAAATCTTCGTCACTGTTTGACAACGGTCATATTCCCCGAGCGTCAGAAGACGATATGTATATAGAGTTGTTAAGTGCATAATTTAGTAAAATTATGTTTTTGTGCTAAAAAAAATAAATATTGATTTATCAGTAAAGAAATTTTATTCGATAGTTCCATATAAGTAAATAGTGAAGAAAACCACACGATAGCGAATATGCTACAATTTTTGTTGAATTGATTTACTTCGAATATAATACTTTTTAAGTGTCTTGCTGTAGCGGTGTAATGATGGAAGAAAAGAAGATTTAAGTAATACAAGGTTTATATTAGAAGAAGAAAAATGGTTTTCAAACACAGGTTACATTAAAATCTTAGAAATCTAATCATAACATCTCAGTTCAAAAGTATTTACAGCAGTGATCATTCCAGAATAATATTACAATTACAAAAAAAATAATCAGAATCAGGGAGGATCTCTATTCTTGACATCGTAGATTCATCAGAACTTTCATTATGCTCTTGTTCATTGACACTTTCCTCACTGCTATCACCTGTGTAAATAATCATTTCATCAGAAAAACTATCGATTCTTGGGTCAAATTTTCTATATTCATCTTCGCATTTAACAGCGTGATCACAAACTTTTTTCCATTCTTCTGGTCCTATATTATTGATTTTTTCTAATATAGCATCTTTAACTGACGTGACAGTCATTGCAATATTTTTTTTGGCTACGTGTTGCTTTATTTGGGATCAAATATTTTCAAGGGGGTTAAAATCGGGATGATATGGTGGCAATCGTATAATTAGATGCCCACGTTCCTCCATTATACGGTCAATGACAAATTCTGTGTATTTCTCTTTATGTCTTTTTATAATTTCATACAAATCGGGTTTCAGTTTCTTTAGGTCATACGGAATGTTGTGTTGTTGTAACCAAGCTATCATTTGTGGTTTAGGTGTGTTTGAGTTTGGTGGTTTCACAGACAGCTTATTATGATATGGGGCGTTGTCAATTACCAACACACTATTAGGAGGCAAGTTAGGAATCAATTGATTGCGTAGCCAAGCTTGATAACGTTCCGCGTTTATTTCTTTATGATAATCACCTTCTGAGTCGACACATTTATGTAACATTAGAGCCCCTGGGGCGAAGCCTTTTTCATTGCCTGCGTTTACAATAATTATTCTCTCTCCTTTGGAAATGGGTTGTTTGATACCTTTTTTGCTGCTATCTTGCCAAGTTTTACCCTTAGTATGTGATGTATGCACGTATGACTCGTCCATAAACACTATATTTCTACCAGAATTCCTCAGCTGTTGTATTTCTCTGAGATATTAGATCCTTTTTAAACGTATATCATGCTTTTCCATAAGTAACCGTCTGTTATTATCAGTTTTCAGAAACCTAAACCCCATTTCTTTCAAGATCAGCCTTAAAGTCTCTGCACAGCCTTCGAAATTAATAGCTTCGATCAACTTTTTCTCAAATTATTTACAGTTGGGAGCTCTTTGAGCGTCAAGTGAAAATTGTATATCATATTACGAATAACATAGTAGTCGAAATTATCAAGTCCCAGCCGAAATCTACTTTTAGGTTTTCCTTTTTTCGGTGTGGAAAATTTCATTGATTGATTCTGTTTTTTTTCATTTAAAATATTAGTAAAAGTTCGTCGTGAAATTCCTGTAGCTTTTGTAACACAGTCCTGATTTTTTTTTAAATAACCATCAAGGTCTTTTTTGAAAACATTGGTTTCATTTAAGAAATAAAGGTACACATTAAATACCATTTGCCGTGCTTGTGACTTAAGTGGCTTTCCACGTTAAAATTTATCCATTCTGGAAGAATACGTCTGAAAGAAAATGATATGGGCAGAGATCGACATATTTTTATTTATTTGTTGTATTATTGCATTATGTACTAATATACTTTATAATATTCTTTATTGCTATATCTATTTGTTTATTGTGTGTATCTTTTTAAAATGTTTTTTCTAGTACTTAATATGTATTTAAAGTAGGTATTTTTAATATTAACAAGCCGTGAAAAATGTTAGTATATTTACCTATTTTACAAAATAAACTATTTAAATTTGAATAACATTATTAAATTCACCTTTTAAAACAAAACAATGAAGGGTGTGTAATAGCAGCTCTATATAATTCCACACAGAGAGAACACGTGCAGTGACTGCCACACACCATGCACCATGCACCATTATATAAAGACGACTGACGGACCTTTGACGGACCGGCGACCACCGCCGACCGCCCGAATTGTTTTCGATTGTGTACACATAATATTCACTCCTATTTCGTTTGAACAAGGTGCAAAATGCAAGTGCATTGTTTATGATTCGGGTGTTTCCGGGAATACGACAATTAACGAAGATCTGCATGCGCATTATTAATTTGGGAGTACTGTAAGCTTTAAAACAATTGTCGTTAAGTCCGCCATTGCAGGGGATTGTGTTAGCGACAGGCGACAATCTCTCGCGATCAGATTAGCGCTCGATGCGACCGACGATGTGTTTTTGCAGCATCCTCTGTAAAGTTTTGGACCAAGTGTAGAACAATATACGGTTTTTGCTTGCAAACGTCTGGTTTTCATATAGTGTTTAGGCGTTCAAGGGCAATACCAAGACGTCCTTTTCATAATTGTGTTACTAAATTGTGTTTTCTTTTGTCATGTCTGTTTTATGATGTGAGAAGGTTTTCATGTCTGATATAAAGCTGTGGTCTTTCAATGAGAGAGTGTTCTTTGAAGTTCTGGAAGTGATCATCAAAGCAGATTGACTACAGCGTTCACATTCTGCGATTTTTTTGGTTTTATTTCAATTAATTCATAGCCTTTAATCATAATTTAATTGAATAGCATTTTCCAGAACTTTGAATTGTTAGGTGGATCGTAAAACACGAAAATTTACCGGCGTTCTAAATCATCATTCCACTCCTACTCCTATTTCTTTTCTCATTCAGATGATAATTTCTTATATGCGCATCTAAATGTCAAAGTTATGCAATATCGATTATTCAACCAAGCTAATCAGAATCGCGTCGTGCTGTCCCGTTTAACCAAAATCTTAAACCAAAATTCTCAACATAATCCAGTTCAGTGCAATATTGATCGGAAACAATCAAGCTGTAGTTGTACACATGAAGTGCCGTATTAACGGATCAGTTTGTGTGTAATCGATGCGATTCAAATCCCACGTACTAGAGATTGACGAAGTATTCGTGTTCAATTTTATTTGACAGCCAATTTTTTATTTTATTTTATGATGAATGTATTATTTTTATTGTGTAGATGTGTACTTCTGTAAGAGTTTTACTTTGTCGTGTATACTTTTGAAATATTTTTATCTTTTTGAAAGTAGTATTTATTATTAAACCAAATTAATTATCTTTTGGGTACGCGCCCAATTGACTTTATGCTGCAGACTTTCACGACATCTTTTTTCTAAGTTAGGTCTTGTATACATATTATGTCAATAGGGCAAATAACAACAAATAGTACAAATAGTTGGCTGAGTTGATCTTTTCGGACACGCAGTATCGTAAAAATTAATTGTGGATCACGCGAAATACTGTTTACTGTATGGAGCGAACCTACAACACTCGATGCAGTACTAAACGGCGAGACGACCACTTATACTACTACGAGATACGTGTTATCAAGTGATTCTTAAGTCATTCGTGATGCAGGATTTATTACTAGTACAAAATATGTCTTTGCATTTGATAAATAAATCAACAAAGTAAATGTGTCTCACTCGACAATAATTTTCCTTGACCTATTTTGTATACCCTTTTGTTGATGTAGTACTGAAATATAAAACAATTTATTTAACACATATTCTTATAGCATGATATGCGTAAGTTGTACTTAATCTACACGTAAAACAGTCGTAAGACTGTGCATCTTTATGCTGTAATAAAGAAGTTCTCATTTACATTTCACATAAAGAAATATAACAATACTCCCGCAACCCTGAAATAAAAATACACAGCTGACATTTTCATGCCACTGAACCTATATCACCCTTTTTCATTTCACCCATCACCTGACTCAAAAACACAATCAAAATCCCACACGATGACATTCCAAAACTTCGTCACATTATCCTCACGCTATTAAATTCAACACTTTATATTGTCATCAAAAGGCTAGCGAATCGTTTCTGACACTTCCCTGCTTATGAAAATTGTTGGGTATTGAGTGAGTTGACTCAGGAGTAGATTTCTTCCTACCTTTGAGCCTTCATAGTTTATGCGTTCCGGTCTTTGAATCCGCCGGGTTGAACCTAATGTTTCAGTATAAGATCTGTCGAAAAAAGTTTCAGACGACGATATAACATTAAAATGACTTGAATTTTTGGGAAAAAGCTTAAAGAGAAAATAAAATTGGATGCAGCGAAATGTTCTAAAAATGTCGTCTGTTCTTTTTGTTCTGTCTCTAACTCAGGTTTCTAAAACCATTCTATACAACGTGAATTAATTCGCTAACGGCATAATTTATACAAGTAAGCCCAGATACATTAATATAATATAATCAGATAACCTACCAAGCACCAACATTGTTTACAGTCGGGAGAGGCTAGTAATTTGTCTTACAGGTTTACCGTACAGATACCAGTCTCTCTCACAGACATCACCTGTATTGTAACTTACATAATAAGGCATCTCATTGTTATAATCTGTGTGAGAGATAAATAAATGACTTTTATTATTATTATTTGTTTCTTTTTCACGCGTAAGTCTAGCCTACTCTTCCAGCCTGATTCTGTTTATCTGTTCAGGTGAACCTGTCAAGTGTACTTGTAGCGTATGTATCTTGCCTTAGGATGCGGCCAGATCTCGCGACTGCATTTGTCAGAACAGGACACGCCCTTATATCAACGATTTTAAACTTACGCGATTTGTGTCACTTATATAAGTTCATTGTCATTGTGTTCATTTTCCGAGTGGTGACGGATTAAGAATACGAAATGTCACCACCCCTTATCATCCCATGGGTGTCGTAAGAGCCGACATAGAGAGCATTTTATGCAGAGAACAGCACTGTAAGAGAAGAAAAATATGATACAAACCCTATACCAACCCGTTTGGCCAGCGTGGTATAGTAAGCCAATTCCTCCTTTCAAAGGAGAGGCCTAGTCCAGCAGTGGACTGTTAAAGGCTGATGATGATGATATAAGTTCATGTAGCAGGTCTTAATGGCAATAAATGCTTCGTTTTTTTTTAATTTCTTGTTACATAAACAAAGTATTATCAAGCACTCATGGTGTAATATTTCGCACGACATTGATTAACTTATGCCTCTCCAAATATGCGTCACAATAGCTACAGTTTGATATAAGGTTAGATATCGAGTTTTTCATCTCTTCACAAATACTACATATATACCGCCTGTATCTCGCTTAGATTCTTCCTGGTATATCTTCTCTACAACAACCGCAGAATGTAAGGGGTTGTTATATTTTGTATTCTCAATGCGTCACCACACGTAGAATATATGAGACACTATGTTCTACTAATAAGATGTTGCCAACCTTCTAACACAGCATGTCTGTTGTAGAGCACACGTCTCACAATTTCCTTACTAAAATAACTCGACTATCACCTCTCCTCGATGTCTAAATACACAATTTAACAAAATTACCTCGCGACGTCATGGTTATGAAACACGATTGAGTAAATCACATTGAATATGTATCTAACCTTAGTAAGGAAACAGTTTGATATACAACAGTTGAAGAAATATAATGTAACATGTTGTCTACTACTACACGTAACTATTTTAGAATAGTTTTGAAATGAATGTGGTTATATTTTAGTAGAAAAATTAAATTCCTTTTTAGTGCTCGCGTAATACTGTTATCAGGTCTCATGTATCAAATGAATATGATACTATGAATTTCTTTTTTAATCTTTGCATATAAGAAGGCATTCAATGAAATGAATTTAACGAAAAAAAGTTATTTTTTGCTATTATTTAAACTATTTTTGATATGCTATATTTTAGATACAAAGTCAAAGTTTAATATCAAGTTATGAGCGTTCCGTAACTGTAAAATTTACTACACTGTGGCACTACAACCAACATAACGTTGTTACTTAGCTCCGTAGCAGACATCGTAGACATAGCTACGCCGTAGCGGGGAGCGTAGCTAAGTAAAGTATACGACGACAAAGCCTCTAAGAGCGGTTTCAGATTAGCGTATTTTTCTGCGCGTATACATTCGTTTCAGCATACGCGCTTACACGCGCGGTACATTACGCGCGTCAAAAAACCAGACTCACGTAAACGGGCGTATTCGCTCGAAACGGTAGTGACGTCTTGTCAGTGTCAACATGGATTCTGACGGCTCGTGGTTATACGAGCTTAGAAGCGCGTCAACGCTCGTACGAGTTGCGCGTGTGCCAATAGGCGCGCCTATACGCGCCTACATGCGCTTCCAAAAACGAGCTTATACGCGCGTATAAAACGCTAATCTGAAACCGCCCTCAGTTTAAATAGTTTCATTTTGCGTATATTGTTTTGAGAATGTACAGTGAGGTTTTTGTAATGTAATACACCATGTAACTGAAATGTGCTCTCATGTTTAGGAACTATGATGAGGTTAGATGCTTATAAGTTACGTGAGGCCCATGGTGACCGCATGAAACAGTTGGTTTGCGAGTCTAGAAACATTCATCCTGAGAAACTCATAATTTTACACTGGTCTAAGTTTAAGAATAATTAAATATGATTTTAGGACGTAGAGCCCTACTGTTTTCAGCGTGAGAGGTACGACCGGAGGAATACTACCATCTCACAGAAAATTTACGTAATAGGACAGTATATTTTGTCGGGTTGCAGTCGGTGAGTGAGAGTACTGAAGGGTTAATTACCCTTTCTTTCTCCTTTTCGCTTCCTACTTCCCCATGGTAGGTGGCCTGCAGCATGATTGTGTTCCCTTGATACCTCTTTTGCAATGCTAAGGGAACGCAGTTATTCTTCGAACGTTAAAAGATAAACCGGCCCTTTGAGAAGCTTACTCAGGACCAACGTGCAGAGGTCTGTAGAGATTTTTGTTTATTTATTTTTTCATAGAATCAGGCATATTAATTTATTTAATATTACGCCCACATTAATTCGCCTTACGAATTTAAGGTCCCACGTAATAAGGAGCGATCCTATTGCTGTTACCGGGCACATTGCCAGACTCCTTGCTGCTACTGAAAATTTGAAAAACTCCGAAATACTTTTGCCCGACCTGGGAATCGAACCCTGAACCTCCCGATCAGCAAACGCATACGCTATTCACTGGACTACAAAGGAAGACCAGACAGATTTGTAATTGTACACTTTTAAGCTTTGGAGTCTTGATTTTGATTAATTTTGTTTACTTGGTCATTTGTCAATCAACTAACATAGTAATGAACTAAATAGCACAATGCTACTGCTTAAAAATGACTTTCAAAAATCTAAATGCTTTAAGTGCGAGATCATATTTGAACTTATTATAAGACTATCCAATTTTAAAAAAGACTATATGTCTCTGGCTAACAATGTAATCGAGGGAGGACACAATTCAATAAATAAACTAACGAAAAAGCTCTACCAACAAACATGCCATCTTCAAATACACCAAATCCTCAAAACGCCAACTATTTAACGCAATCCCTATTTTTTTCTGTTTATCCATATCACAAAACAATCTGGAACAAAGTAAATAAAATCGGTCGATTTGTGACAAACTCTTTCGATACAGAAAAAGTTTTTAATTTTTTCGTTAACAGCCTTCGCAGTGTGGATTAAGAGGCTTCGAGATGTAACAAGTTTTGCTTCGATATATTTGCACCTAGATTCGAAAGGTGAAAAGGTATTTGGAAAACACTTTTTGTCTTTTTAGGGCTCATTCACACCGGATCCGAAATTGACGATAAAAAGTAAAAATATGGACATCATAACTCAGATTTACAAGATGGACGGCAACATCATTTTATACAGTTGTTTTTGTGAAGATCACAAAATAAGACAAGACAGACTTGAATGAACTTCCGATGAAGTGATGACTATGTGTGGTCATCGAACCTACAACACTCGACGCAGTGTTTAACGGTGAGATAACCGTCATTCGCCAAACGTGCAGTATATAAAACATTCACCATGCTTGTTTTTCAAAAAAGTGTCTGTAATATTCTCCAATAATAAGAAAAGTGTCATCATGGGCATTTCAAAAGCACTGCCACCGTTGGAAACAGGAATTAACCTATATGCCGACTTTTGTGTTTGTTTATGGTTGATGTCTTGCCTTAATTTGTTATTTTGAATGTGTTATTCATAGTTTTAAATGATTAATTTTTGTTTGAGCGATTGCGCACGTTTATGCAATCTGTCAATTTTAAACTTAAACGCAACTCATCACTCCCCTTATACTTTTCCTTCTTTTCTTGACCTTAATCTGGTTTCTTCCCTTCATTTCGTTCATAGGCATGGTCAATGCACAGCGGATGCATTTTCTTACCATGACCTCATTTTTTTATCATACAAGATTCGTCCTCCCAAAGCAAAGGCGACGATAGTCTTGCAGTGCAATTTCAGTGGCATGGATCATAACAAACTGAGGGAAGATGCCGCCAATATTGACTGGGATCCACTTTATTCTTCAGACTGTGTCGACATGAAAGTCCATATTTTAACAAGTAACCTCGTTAAATTATATGATGTGCACGCGCCAATCCGTGCTATTAAACTAAAACATTTACCAGCACCTTGACTAACAGAGGACATCAAAAAAATCATGGCGAAAAATTCTGCAGCCAAGGCAAAATTTAAGCTTAGGCCTACACCACTAAACCAAGAAAAATACGTTGAGATCAGAAATCACTGCAACAAGGTGTGTAGAAAAGCGCAACGCCAACATATTCATAAATCCGTTGAAAATGGTGATCCAGCAAAAGTCTGGCAATTTCTAAGAACTCTGGGAGTTGGTAAAACATGACATCAACCCATTCCGAATAACGTCAACCTTGATTCTCTCACTACTTCGTCTAATTTTAATGGAAACATGAAAAGATATACTTTACAACATCTTTCTTCCTTACCGACCCCAAATTATTCTCCTTTTGTCTTCTCGAAATTTGCCGCCTGTGATGTTAAGAAGAGTATACTGGCAGCTACATCCAATGCAGTCGGTAATGACTGTATTAGCCGCAAAATGATCCTTCCTATCCTAGATGAAATTCTTTCAGTCCTATGTCATATCCTTAACCATTCCGTTGTCCGTGGCATATTTCCATCTGCGTGGAAAGAGGCACTCATTATCCCCTTGCCTAAGAAATCTAAGCCTTGTTCCTTTGCAGATTACCGTCCCATATCCATACTACTCTTCCTGTCAAAGGTCCTTGAACGTCTAATCCACACCCAAATCAGTTCTTTCCTTCGTAAAATTTCGCTCTTGAATCCCTATCAATCTGGTTTCCGCCCCGGCCACAGTACCGTTACTGCATTGGTTCATGTAACTGATGACATTAGGCGAGGTATGGATTGTGGGAGTCTTACGGTCTTGTCTTTACTCGATTTCAGCAATGCTTTTAACACCATAGATTTCCATATCCTACTTGGCATCTTGCGCTCTCCTAACATATCTCCAGCGGCAATTGACTGGTTTCATAGTTACCTGTTTGGTCGCCGGCAGCGTATACGCATCGTAGACTCGTACTCCTCATGGTCTTATACGAATACTGGTGTGCCACAGAGTGGCTTGCTATCTCCGTTACTCTTCGCAATATTCATTAATTCTATCTCAAACCAATTACTGTCTTCCTACCACCTTTACGCAGATGATTTGCAGATCTACACGCAAGCTCCCTTAAATAAGTTAGCAGAAGCTTGTTCATCTATTAACACCGACTTGGCGCGGATCAAGAAATATGGACTCTTAGTAAATCCCGATAAATCCCAACTGATCATTATAGGTAGCCCCAGAATGGTCTCAAAAATTAGTTGGCCTGATCTTTCGCGAATAATTTTTGATGGAAAGATCTGTCTTTCAGCAAATCAGTAAAAAATCTCGGGATCTATTTTGACGAAACCTTGTCTTGGGGACCACAGTTGCAAGAAAGTAGTCGCAAACTATTTGCATCTGCAGGTTCATTGCGTAGGTTACGCAACATCCTTCTGACTGCCACTAAAATTGTGCTTGCAGAATCTCTGATTTTGCCTATACTTGACTACGCTGATTTCAGCTATCTTGACCCCAACGAAGAACAGCTAGACAAACTTGAGCGTCTCCAACATTTTTGCATACGATTTATATTTGGACTTCGCAAATATGATCACGTTTCAGAATTTCGCCTCAGGCTCAAGTGGCTGCCAATTCGTCTTCGCAGGAATACTCACATTCTTACATGATTATACAATGTCCTGTTTAATCCTAGTACCCCCTCTTACCTCAAAGAACGTTTTAATTTACCTAATGACACACATGTAAAGTCCTTGAGGTCGTCCAGGGATTTGACGCTGGAAATGCCAATGCATTCCACAAATTACTTTGACAAATCATTTTCTGTTCAGGCTGTGCGCCTGTGGAATGCATTGCCAGTAGAGATTAGAAGCGCAAAATCTCTAAACATATTTAAGGGAATGTTAAAAAAGCATTACCTTGCCATCTAACATCAAAAATGCAAACAAAATAATTACTATATTGAATGTCTTGCTATATAACATCTAGTCATTGTATCTGAATGTTTCTGATATTTTTTTTGGCACAAATATACTTAGTATGTCCTGCATATTATAGGTCGGCGTCGGGACGTGACGACCCCACCGCCCACTGGGAGAGTTAATCTGACGAGTAGATACTCGTCATAGTATCTCCCCCAGCGCAAGCAGTCAACCGAAAGATGGCGGTCAAACCATCCGAACCTGGCGGAAGAAAATCCTAGATGCTAGATGGGCAGCAGCGTCCAGCACTAAAGACTTCCGCCACTGCGATCGCCAATACGCCTGCCAAGCGTGGCGATTATAGCAAATCCCCCCATAATGAACCACAACTATAAAAACCGGCCCCTAGTCCCCGGCGGCCCCGCTAGTCCTGGTTATGGTAGCGGCCATGGTAACGGCGGGGCAAGGGGTGCGAAGAATCTCCGGAAGAGATTGGGCTACCACCACCAACGGTAATTGGCCCTGGCAACACTGAACACGCGCACACTGCGGACCGACGAGAAGATTGTCGAGCTGGAAGAAGAATTGAGTAAGTTGCGATGGGATATCATAGGCCTATCCGAAGTCCGAAGACAGGGGGAGGACTCGATAGTTCTCAATTCCGGTAACTTGCTCTTCTACCGGGAGGGCGACCAACAGTCCCAAGGTGGTGTCGGGTTCATCGTCCACAAATCTCTCGTGACCAACGTGGTAAATATCGGGAGTGTGTCGAGCAGGGTAGCGTACCTTATACTCAGAATATCCAAGCGGTATTCGCTGAAGGTCATACAGGTATACGCTCCAACCTCGTCGCACCCCGATGAGGAGGTGGAAGTCATGTACGAGGATATATCTCGGGCTATATATGGCTACAAAACCCATTACATCGTGGTCATGGGAGATTTTAACGCGAAACTGGGCAAACGCGACGGTGATGAGCTGAGAGTGGGGCAATTTGGTTATGGCCATCGGAATTCCCGGGGTCACTTGCTGGCTAGCTTTATGGAGAAGGAAGGACTCTATATGATGAACTCCTTCTTCAAGAAGCGAGAATGCCGCAAGTGGACCTGGGTAAGTCCAGACGGTGCAAGCAAAAATGAGATCGACTTTATCATGTCGACGAAGAGGCAGATATTAAATGATGTCTCCGTGATCAATTCACTTAAAGTGGGGAGCGATCACCGAATGGTAAGAGGCACATTGAATATCTGTACAAGCCTCGAACGGTCGAGGTTGATAAAGTCCACGCTCCGACCGGCCCCGGTTCATATCCAAAACCCCGAGAGCTTTCAGCTCGAACTCAAGAACCGTTTCGAATGCCTGGGCGAATGCGTAGATGTGGACGAGTACAGTAACGGTTTCGTGGATGCTGTCCATAAAACAGGGGCTAAATTCTTTAAGCCCCAGAAAAGCAAGAGAACCAGCAAGATCTCGGATCCGACCCTCGAGCTGTTAGAGGAAAGGCGCAAGATGGTTCTGCTATCCTCCGACGACATACGAAATAAAATAAAAAAATATCGGCACCTCAACAGACAGATCTCTAAGTCTCTGACTCGCGATCTCCGCCAATACAACACAAAACGTGTTCGTGAGGCGATCGAGCAGAATAAGGGTTCCAAAGTGTTCCAGAGGGATCTGTCTGTTGGGCAGAGTCAGCTGACAAAGCTGAAGACGGAGGATGGCAGAATCGTATCGTCCAAGCCTGAGCTCTTGGAGGAGATCGAAAGGTTCTATGGACAGCTATACACGACAACGCAATAAACCGCAAGCACTCCAGCGTCAGACCCTAGAGCTGGATTGACCCGACACTATACCGAAGATATCCCGGACGTCAGCATGCACGAGATTAGTGTGGCTCTCAAACAGCTCAAAAACAACAAGGCGCCGGGTTATGACGGAATTACGAGCGAGCTTCTGAAGGCCGGCGGTGCACCCGCTAGAGAAGCCCTCCGGAAGCTATTTAATTCCGTCATTCTCGAGGGTAAAACGCCACAGGCGTGGCACAGAGGTGTGGTGGTGCTTTTCTTTAAGAAAGGGGATAAAACCCTCTTAAAGAACTACAGACCCATCACACTTCTGAGCCACGTCTACAAGCTGTTTTCAAGGGTCATCACGAATCGTCTCGAGAGCAAGCTAGACGACTTCCAGCCTCCCGAACAAGCCGGTTTCCGTAAAGGCTATAGTACCATAGACCACATACATACGCTGCGGTAGGTTATACAGAAGTCCGAGGAGTATAACCAGCCCCTATGCTCGGCGTTTGTGGACTATGAGAAAGCCTTCGATTCGATCGAAACCTGGGCGGTGCTTCAGTCTCTACAACGGTGCCGGATTGACTGACGATATACGCCACTATGTCAGTCCGCCTCCAGGAACAGAGTTCGAAACCTATTCAACTCCAGCGAGGCGTGAGATGTCATATCCCCGAAACTGTTTACCACTGCGCTGGAGGATGTTTTCAAGCTTCTGGACTGGAATGGGCTCGGCATTAACATCAACGGCGAGTACATCACTCACCTTCGATTCGCAGACGATATCGTAGTCATGGCTGAGACCATGGAAGACCTAGGCTCAATGCTCGACGGCCTCTGTAGAGTCTCTCAACAAGTAGGTCTTAAGATGAACATGAATAAGACGAAAATCATATCGAACGTTCATGTTGTACCTGCTCCTATTCAGGTTGGGAACTCTACGCTCGAAGTTGTCGACAAGTATACCTACCTGGGACAAGTAGTCCAATTAGGTAGGTCCAACTTCGAGAAGGAGGTCAATCGTCGAATCCAACTCGGTTGGGCAGCGTTCGGGAAGCTACAACATATCTTCTCGTCCGATATCCCGCAGTGTCTCAAGACGAAAGTCTTTGACCAGTGTGTGTTGCCAGTGATGACTTACGGATCAGAGACGTGGTCGCTCACTATGGGCCTTATCAGAAGGCTCAAGGTCACTCAGAGGGCGATGGAGAGAGCTAAATTCAAATTCAAATTCAAAATCCTTTATTCATTTGGGTCACAATGTGACGCTTATGAAAGTCAAAATAATAAATTTATAAAATAATTACTTATACTCAAATTTAAAACATTATTACTGTATGCTTCTACATTTACATTTACTGCCACGTTCGCAAAGCAATAGGTAGAACCATGAGAAAGAACGGGCAATAAAACTCACGGTCACTCTTTTTCAAAGCCAGGTTTTGCATTATACACAATTTACATTTTGTAAGGTGCTGCAACTGTTACACCTTCTATATCACTTGTATATATTTACTGTACATCATAATACTCAAGCATAATACTTTTGGTTAGCCTCAGAATAGACATGGTGAAACAGGAGCATCCACTTACATTATATATACCTAATAATGCAGGCAATCCGCGAAAGTGATCAGAACCATGACGAAAATGATGCAGTTAAATATTAAAATCTAATACCAGCCCGCAAGACCGTCATCGACCAGTCATCGCAAGTAGCACCCGTTCACGAGTATGACGCATGTGCCAGCCATCATCCCTCTCGCCATATTAGAGGGACAGGGATGACCCGACACACGACGCCACCACAAGAAATGACATTTTAGTGAGCATGACGACAACGGTATACGAACCAGCAGTAAGAAACAATCTGTTGGTATACTGACCATGACCGCCAATTACCTCCATTTTCCAGATCGTTATTATTAACATAAGTTAGTGGAACGCGTGAAGGAATGCAAATGTAGAAAGAATTTTGTGAAGGTGACAAGTGAACAATGATATGATCAGAGATAAATAATGTTAAACTACATTCAACAAATCATAAAAATATCCAAATCCTGCAAAAAAAATCATGTGTTCACGAGGCACCTCCACTTAACATGTAAATAAAATAATCGTGAGTTAAACAAGCCTTAGCCTATCCCCACGGTGTCTTATCATTTAAAAATTCTTTAATAGTGTAATAACCCCTTTGTAAAAGAAAGTTCCTAATTGTCCGTTTGTATTTGTGCATGGGTAAATTCATTATTTCAAGAGGCAATTTGTTGAAAAATCGTATACCAATCCCCGCAAATGAGTTCTGAACTTTATGTAGACGGTAGTTAGTTCCCACCAGTTTATGTTTATTCCTTGTGTTCACGTTGTGCAAATCACTATTTTTGCGGTATAGAATTAAGTTTTTCTTAATGTACATTAAGTTAGCATATATATATTGCGATGCAACTGTCAATATGTCTACTTCTTTAAATTTATCACGTAAAGAATCTCTAGCACCTAACTTATAAATTGCACGTATGGCCCTTTTTTGAATGACAAAAATAGTCTGTATATCAGTAGCTGTACCCCATAACATTATTCCGTAAGACATTACGCTGTGAAAATAACTAAAGTAAACTAGTCTAGCAGTATATATATCTGTGAATTCCCTAACTTTTCTAACTGCAAACGCTGCAGAACTAAGTTTTACTGCGAGACAGGATATTTGGGCGCCCCACTGAAGCTTACAATCTAAAGTTACACCTAAGAATACGGTTGATTCGACTAGTTGAATTGTTTCCTTATTTAAAATTATATTAGTAGGAACACTTTTGACATTAGGCAAAGAGAATTTAACACATTTGGTTTTGCTTGAGTTGAGTACCAAATTATTTGTCGAAAACCAATCTAATACTTGTGCAAGAGTGTTATTGACGGTATCAAAGTTACTTAAATTACGATCAACTTTAAAAATTAGTGACGTATCGTCGGCAAACAAAACAATATCACATAAATTTTGTACAAAGAACGGCAAATCATTAATATATATTAAAAAAAGAAATGGACCGAGAATAGAGCCCTGTGGAACGCCCATTCCTACTGGCAAACCTAGAGACCTACTCCCATTAACATCTACATACTGAATTCTATAATTAAGGTAGCTGGCAACAAGATTGAGTGCGGTATCTCTAATACCATAAAGTTTCAATTTAAGTAAAAGCGTATTATGTTCCACACAGTCAAAGGCCTTTGATAGGTCACAAAAAACACCAATGGCATCCTTCAAGTTTTCCCAAGCATTAAAAATATGCTTTAACAAAGTTACACCGGCATCAACGGTGGAGCGACCCTTAGTAAAGCCATACTGTTCACTGTGAAATAAATTATTTGTGTGAAAGTGGCTCTCTAGTTGATGCAAAATAATCTTTTCAAAAATTTTACTAATAGCAGGCAAGATAGAAATTGGCCGAAAATTACTAGGGTCGCTCTTTGATCCCTTTTTGAATAATGGTATTACTTTACTGTGTTTCATTAGATCAGGAAATACTCCTGTATCTACGCATCTGTTGAATATTGCAGCTAAATATGGAGCTAAGCTAGAAATAATTTGTCGCACAAGTTTAACAGAAATGCCCCATAAGTCAACAGATTTTTTATTATTGAGCGTCTTGAATACCTTCAGTATGTCATTGGTGTCAATATATTTAGCACATCACACTCATTCACATTGCCCCTAACCAACATTTCTGCTTTGTTTGGACATGAATCTAGACAGCTGGTTGTGTTCACTGGTATGTTTATGAAGAAATTGTTAAATGTCTGAGCAACATCAGTTTTCCTAGTAATAATTTCACCATTAAATTTTAATTCATAATTGTTATCTACCAATTTAGCTCGACCAGTCTCATTGTTAATAATGCTCCAAGTAGTTTTAATTTTGTTCTTGGATTCTTTGATTTTATTGCTTAAATATAAGGATTTGGCTAAAGCACATGTCCTCTTAAAAACCTTTGAATAATTTCTAACATATTGAATAAATTCAGGATTAAAATTGTATTTCTTCATACCATATAGATCATACAACCTAGCTCTACTTTTGTATATACCTACTGTTGCCCAATCACAAAAATTTACTTTAATGCTCCTTGCAAACGTCTTCAGTTTAAAAATTTTATTGTACTCATCATTAACAATTTTAAATAAGCATTTATATAATTCATCAGGATCATCAACGGTTAAGTCAATACTGGCGATCTTGGCAGCAACATCATTACTAAAGTGTTTTAGGCGAGCAGAGGTCATTGGCCTACATGTAATTTCTTGTACTTTAGGGGTTGTATTAGTTGGAATTACAACCTTTTGCCCGCAGTGATCCGATGTCAAGTCAGTTAAAACAGCCTTACTTAAATAAAGACAATTGCAAAAAAACATTATCTAAGCATGTAGACGAATGTGAGGTTATTCTAGTTGGTTCAGAGAACAAAACATTTAAATTAAATGACCTAAATAAGCTAACTAACCTAGTACAAATTGGTGATTTTTCTAACAAATTGACATTAAAATCGCCGCATACGATTACAGACTTCCTACTAGAAATTATGTGTTTTAAGACATCCTCAATAATGCTTTCAAACTGAGTAAAGTCGCTTTGTGGTGGTCGATACACACACACTATAATATGTTGTTCAAGCTCAACACAAGAAATCTCAGCAGTGCGCTCGATAGAAAGTTTAGCTATATCCTTACGTTCTTTACATTTCAAACTATTACATACATATATTAGAGAGCCACCACGAATAGCCTTCGTTCTTACGAATGCACTTATAACTGAGTAATGTTGATTGTTAAATATTAATTGGTCACCTCGCAACCAATGTTCTGTAATACATAAGATATCAATCTTATGTTTATTTAAAAATAAATCTATTTCTAATTCTTTGCCAGATAGGCCTTGTATGTTTTGATGAACTAAGTTTAAAACACATGAAAGCCTATCTGTTGTCTCATCTAATAGTTTAAACTAATAGATGTGTCAATACTACTATTGGTATAACTATTATCTACCAAATTCTTAAGTACTCTAGTAGTACTCCTGTCAGTATATAAATTAAATGCTAATAATTTAGCAAGTTGTCGCCTATGTACATAAGAAAGATACATAGTATCTTTTGTTAAAAAGAAATTACTAATAAAAATATTAGTGTCAAAAAATAAAATCCTGTCACTATGACATGTCCTATTGTACAATAATAGATTTAATTTGCCTATCTGCCTGTTTTGGTCATCTGTGAGAGCATATGAATAAGGCAATGCACAAATAATAATATGCTATGCTTGGAGTTTCCCTGCGAGATCGAATCAGAAATGAGGAGATCCGCAGTAGAACCAAAGTCGCCGACATAGCTCTCCGGATAGCCAAGCTGAAGTGGCAGTGGGCAGGGCACATAGCTCGAAGAACCGATGGCCGTTGGAGCAGAAAGGTTCTGGAGTGGCGGCCACGTACCGGACGACGCAGCAGAGGTAGGCCCCCCGCAAGGTGGACCGACGACCTCGTCAAGATCGTGGGAGGCGGTTGGATGCGGGCGGCTCAAGACCGGTCTGTGTGGAGAACCTTGGGGGAGGCCTATGTCCAGCAGTGGACGTCGTTTGGCTGATATGATGATGATTATATATATATATATATATATATATATATGTATGTATATAATTTGTGTATGTATTATATATAAGTAGGTATATAATATGTTTGGTTGATAAATGTATATACTTTTATATAATATTATGTTTTTCTTTATTTCATTATTTAACTACACCACCGCCACACATGACTGCTTACATTATTTCTGTCCATCCTAAGGTTGCCTGGCAGAGATCGCATCTAGCGATTGTACATAGATTTTAGTTAATTTACCAATGTACCTACTGTACGATTTTATTTTGGTGTACAAAAAAGTGTATTATCTATCTATCTATCTACTAAGAGTCATTCTTTATATGATCACCAAATATAATAAGTCTAGAATTGTAAGGAGTCTGGGTCATTTCTGATATTTCATTGAACAAATGTTTAGTCCGTTGAGTTGACGACCCGGTGGCCTAGCGGGAGTGTGAACGACTGTCACGCCGCAGGTCGTGGGTCAGATGTCCGCTTAATTCAGAATAGAATAGAATAGTTTATTTCTTAGTACATGGTATTACAGATATTACAAATATTATACAGTGTTTCACATATACTACCGTATCCGGTGTAGAAATATTTTACAATTAGAATATTATAATAAGTAATTAATTTTTGCATAGTGGTTCTTAATTCTAGATATTACATTATATTATTATTATTATAATTATTATTAAGAGCAACCAGCCATTCATGACTTATATTCTATAAAATCTTTAACAGAGTAAAAACACATATCCAAAAGCCAAGAAGATATTTCACGTCTGAATTTGTTTGAAGGCAGCTGCCTGATCTGTGGTGGCAGCTTATTAAAAATTGTTATTGCCATGCAGTAGGCATTACGACCATACAAGTGTAGTCTCTGACTTGGTGCTACTAATTTGTTTTGGTTTCTATGTTGGACTCTTTGGGAAATACATTCATTTATTGGAAATAAATGGGAATGCCTCTTAACAAACATGCACATTTCAAAAATATAGAGACATGGTAGTGGAAGTATCTTTAATTTTTGAAACAATAGCCTACAATGATCCAAAAAATGAGCACCACATATGGCCCTAATGCATTTTTTTTGCGCTTTGAATGCCCTATCTATGTCTACTGAATTCCCCCATATGACCAATCCGTAGCGTAATACTGAAGAGACGTACCCATGATATGCGTTGAGGACTGTTTCTTTACTGGCCGTGAGTCTGAGTTTGCGAAGAGCGAATACAAATTTATCTATTTTACTACACACTTTATCTACCTGTTCCTTCCAGTTCAATTTATTGTCAATAATTATACCTAAATATGTAGTAGATTGTACTGCCTGCAAAACAGTATTATTATATTGTATTGTGATAGGAAGACATGTTGAATTTTGAGTTTGATACTGTACTAATTTCGTTTTATTCAAATTGACACGTAGATTATTTTCTTCCAGCCATTGCACCGCATTTTGCAAATCACTATTAGCCTCAAACTCGAGATTATCTTTGTTCAAACATCTTATAGTCAAAGTGGTATCATCAGCAAACAACGTGCATTTATGTTTTAGTTTACTGCAGAGATCATTAATATAAATAATGAATAAAAGTGGCCCCAGAATGGCCCCTGCGGCACGCCACAACTACAAGATTTAAGTTCAGATTCATAAGTAACTTTCGCGTTATTTTCTATTTTTGAGAGTAACGTTTTTTGCTGACGATTTGACAGATAGCTTTTAAGCCAGTTATGAGCCATACCTCTAATTCCATATTTCTCAAGTTTGAAAAGTAATCGTTTATGGGAGACAAAGTCAAAAGCTTTGCTCATATCCAGAAATACTGATAACGTTGTCATTTTATTATTAAGTGCTTCTGTAACCTGTTTAACTAAAGTAAAGCAGGCTAGTGCAGTGGAACTACTCTTTCTGAATCCAAATTGGTTGTCAAGAAGAATATTATTTTTACTTATATAACGACAAATTTTATCATGCATTACTTTTTCAAAAATCTTTGCCATTATTGGTATTAATGTAATAGGCCTATAGTTATCAATCTGTGTACGGTCACCTTTTTTAAATAGGGGTTTAATAACGGATATTTTTAATCTTGTAGGAAATATTCCCTGTTCCAACGACAAATTTATTATGTAGGTCAAAGGAATTGCTATATGTTTAGCACATAATTTAATTAATCTTGTTGTGATTTCGTCATAACCCGTAGCATGTGTATCATTTAAAGATTTAATGATTTTCATTATGTCAGTATCAATTACAGGGGTTAGAAACAAGCTATCTTTTTGGCCAGTAATTTTAATGTTATTCATGTCGTTACTTGTTTCATCAAAATTATCTTTGTGGGTAAGTTCAATAAAATAGTGGTTAATAAGGTTACAAATGTCATTAGGGTTAATATTTATTCTATCTTGGTATATTAATTTTTCAATGTCATTTTTATCAATAGAATTATCAAAATTATTTTTTATAATCGACCATGTCGCTTTGCATTTGTTTTTAGAGTTACAAATATACTTATCATTATTTATTTTTTGAGACTTGATTATGCATTTTTTTAATATTTTTGTGTAATTTAAATAATAATGTTTTATGATATTTTTTACTAACAGCATCATGTTCATATTTATAGTATAATATTCGTTTTTTGATGCATGATAATTTTAATCCCTAACTTATCCATTTATTTTTGACTGGTTTATTACCTTTTTTAACGCGTATTAGCGGAAAACACAAATGATAAAAAAGAGTAAAAAGGTCATGAAAACTATTAAACGACTTCTCGCAGCATGTTTCGCTATATACATCATCAAAGCTTAAAGCGGATATGCATTCTATAAATTTATTTATATTATTTTCATTAAAATCTCGCACAGTCTCATACCAGAATTTTATAGATTTCACCTTATTTTTATTTTTTGGAAGGCTAAAAATGCATGATTGTCCTGTATCATGGTCCGAAAGAGCAAGATTATGGGTATTTGTGTTTATGCTATTGATTGAGATATTACTGGCTATTTGGTCAATACATGATTTTTTTCTTGTTGGTATGTTTATGTGAGCTAGCAAATTGAAGTTCCTGAGGATTGACATTAACTCCTTTTTTTGTACAGTTTCTTTGAGAACATCTATGTTCCAATCTCCACATATGACAATATGTTTTTTACTATTAAGTGTCAATTTAGATAATAAATGTTCTACCTTTTTTAGAAAAATAAAGACGTCGGAATCTGGTGTCCTGTAAATACAAATCACTAATAGATTGTAGCACAGCACTTCTATACCGCAACATTCAAAACAATAGGTTGTCGCAAAATCCTTAATTATCGGCAATGGAGTGAAACGTATACCTTTTTTTATTAGTATGCATGTTCCACCTCGTTTTTTATCTTTTCTTGAGAAATTCGAAGCTAATTGATAATTTTCTAAATGTAAATTGCATTCATGGCCAGACTTTAAAAATGTTTCGCTAAAGCAAATAAAGTCTATATTTCCAATCTGCTTATTTAACTCGGTCAACACTATTTCAAAGAGTTCTATTTTGCTTAATATGCCTGCTATATTCTGGTGAAATAAGACAAATTGTTGCTTATTGTCATTAAAGTTAGAAAATCTACTAGATGGGCCGAAAAAAGCTAGTTTGTTTGTTATTATCCCCCAATAATAAAGCTGTTGGCAGATTAAAATCAGTTTCTAAGTCAATGAGTATACGATTAGAGATACTTCCAAATATACATTTTACACCTAATCTGTTAATTTTACCTGTTTGATTTGATAACATTTCGTACGTTAAATCATAGTTAGTATCAAAGAAGTATGCGTATTTATAGTGTTCTATGTCCTTATAAAGTAAATTTTTAAACATCTCTACTCGGTAATTAAATATAGGGGCTCCTAGTACATAAGTAGGAGTACATAAAATAACATTTGTTCTAATTGTTTTAGTGATTTCTAATAGTGTTTCTCTAATAAAGTTAATCAATTCAATCGGATCCACATTCTTCCTAAAATCACTTTCACCAATCATAATTAGACAATAATCTTCATCATCGAAATTATTTATCTTGTTCTTGATATTTGACATTAGTTCTTTTAGGCTACTATTGAGCTTCGTGAATTGACAGAATTCAAACTTTTCTCCAAAAGTGTGCTCTATTATATTCAGTGAACCACTGTAGTTACAGCCATTGAGAATACATAATTTTCGCTTCTTTGTGCTGGTTTTTCCCTTATCTAATTTGCTTTCTTGTTTCTTCATGGGATATTCTGTTATAGTTGTTTCACTTTCAATAGTATTCGTAGTCAACATCTCACTTGATTGTGATTGTTTATCTTGATTCTCCTTTCCTTTAATATTTTTTACTTGTTTTTTAGATGAATGGTTGCAGGGAGTCATGAGAGTATCATTTCTTTTCATTAATTCTTCATTTATCTTTTTTAATTTACTGTTTTCTGTGGAAAGCGATACAATCTCCTGGTGGGCTTTATTTAATTCTGTCATAAGTTTTTCAATTTTTCCTTTCAATTCTTCGTTGTTTTTGTTTGATACGCTCTTATCCAATGAACTATTTGTACTGTCATCTAGCGTTTCGTTTAGTTCATAGCTGTTATTGAAGTTAGTATTCGAATCTGACAGAGTGCGTGCACGACGGAATGTAATATTCTGAAGAAATTCCATTTTATGTTTAGATTCCTCTTGTTGTTGTTATGTATATTTATTTTTATTAGAATTCAAATTCAAACCTTTGACATTCACAAAAAGTCAAGGTGTGACTCGGATTTGATCCGGGGCCGCCTCGATATCTAACCCAAGCGCTCTGTGATCGCGCCACCGTACCAGTTAGCTTCTAAGTCCAAAATAGCGTTTCTATTAAAGTTGTTTATCACTGGGTGTTAATAAAACTATTGTCAGTTGAGAGTTCATTCACCCACATTTATAATTATAATAAAGTTAACGATCACTTTTTTCACTGTTTATAGTTTGTCACTGTGGAAAGGAGATGTACCATTTGGCCATACATTATGGGCCTGGCACGGCCAAACACAACACCATGTGTGTTTTGAAGATAAATGACTACTCTATTAACCTGTATAATTTCTTTTTAAATAACTTTTGGTGGAAATAAGATACGAGATATTTGAAATGGAAATTATTCCGCAACTAAATATACCTCAAAATTGAATTTTAACGTAAATATAATACCTAGATGTATATAAAAGTATGTCTTTGCGTCTTAAAGAACAAAAACTACATAAAGAGTGGCCAATAATAATGAATAATCACCTGTGTACTAGGGAACCTCGTACTATGTATACTCTTCCAAAAAAGCTAACCACAATCACAAACACCGCTGCATATTCTTAGCATGGGTAGAAGGTACTGATAATTATTATTGAATTTATATTCAATTACATTACATTAAAACCGTACGAAAACAACAATAAATCAGTGCAAAATATTTACGATACACAGTAGCAACACGAATGACATAACAGATAAAAAAAGTGTTGCAAATGGTTTGAAAAAATATTTCTACTATCGATTAAAAAACAAAACGATTTTTACCGATTAATAATTATGGAATGTATAATAAATTATATATTTCTTGATTCTTTTTACAAATATACTTATAAAGTAAATAAAATATATTGTTTTCTAATATAGTAATAAAAATATTATTTCCTTAAAACAATTTCTGCCTACCATACTTCATTTTATTTTTAATGCTGGCAACATAAGACATTCATCCGCTATTACCATAGCTTATTCAAAATAATTAATCTTTAAAAACTAAATTCTTTCACCGATACTCTATCAAGAAACGAAAACGATGTAAAATTTTTAAAAATTATATGTTTAATTTCAACGTTTCACAACTTTCTGACCGCTACAGGCCGTATTTGGTCTTTCTCCTTTGTGATTTTATATTGTTATATGCCACAAATGATTGTCACTGTGTATGATGCCATAGAATTGTATTATTCTGATACCCAAATTGATGTACTTATGATGGAATAATGTTTTTAATCAACGTTGATGAGACAGAAATTGTTTTGCACTTTTAAACACCATTGAACCGTTGCAATCTTGCACAAATGATAGACGATGGAAGTTGTATTAATTGAAGCTAATTAAACACTTTTACTGACTTATATAATCACTTATTGAATATTAAACAATGTTTAAATACGGAGCTGATGTTGACATAGCGACTACCGCCACTCAAACTATTGTGTGCATTAACGTGACTTGGTGTTAATTTGTGTATTAAAAAAATAGTATATGACGTTTATCCAATGTCTAGTACGCATAGTAAAAGTTATGCTTAATTTGGGACTAGATGGTGTTGTGTGAATATGGTAGAATATTAATTGCGAAAATATATAAAATCTACATCAAAAATACTATGTAATACACTTAAAATTCTTGCAAGTACCAGAAATCTAAGACATAACCCTAGCAACTTACTACTTGAAAAAATCCTAACACGTATTATAGAATGTTTATAAACAACTATATGCCGCACTAGTACCAACACCACCAGTCCATTTGACGAAGGATATATTAGTTCGGCTAAATTCAAAAGTATATTAAAAATACAACGTATATGAAAGGCAATATTTCATACACCGGCTCTGAAATATTTAACTCGATAGATACTTTTACACCATAAGACCTTTGAACAATATTTTATAACAAAGTATTTGGAAAATTTTACATCATACAATATTATTTAGCGAGTCTTAGTCGCGATAATTGACTTATTTAAAGGCATAAATACCTCTGTTATTCTCTTACGTTTCTATCGCGACTAAGACCCGCTAAAAAAGATTGTATGATGTATACAAATAACGAAAGTTTAAAATCGATTATTAGAAATTGTAACATGAATTTATGTAAATTATAGCTAATGGTGTTCTCATAATAATAACAAACTTAAAACACCCCGTAATGTGAAATCGGTTAAGTAATTTTGATCTTATGGTAAAAGGTGGACGTATGATCATGTTGCTATCATGGGGAAGGGTTGGCTGCAGGTGCCGCAAGATCTGTGTGGAGACCCTGGGGGAAACCTATGTCCTGTAGTCTCGTAGGTTGAGATGAGAGGTATACAAATTAAGAACTACTATAATCAGCAACCAGTGCCTATCCAGTAGTGGACGTTTAAAGGCAGATAATATGTTTAAGCACATGGAATAAGACTCTGCAATCATCGATATATAATAGTATGTCTGCAATGGTAACAGGTACTCACATCGATGATGTCATGATTTTAATGTGACCGACTGAGAAACTCATAATATTAAACATTTAATATTGCTATTTTATTTAAGGCCTGTCAAATTAATTATCAGTCTGAATGCAAGTGGCAGCTCGTGCGCTGTAGATAATTGTCATACAATCAGTATTTTATTATTTATCGACGTATGCGTGAAATTACTCTCAAATATAACGGCATCATAACGCGAAATACTATTTTGGGACAAGGCAGCGATAGCCTAGTGGAGATACCAACAGACTGCCATGCAGAGGGTATCAGGTTCGAATCCACGGCGCGCACCAATGACTTTTCGGAGTTATGTGCGTATTGAATTATTAATTATCGCTTGTCCCGTGCCTCGGAGAGCACGTTAAGCGTTGTCATGAAGATCTTTGACAGTCGTTACAGGGCGTCAGTACCTTCTAAATAAACTGACACTAGTCTCCACCATGGAATATCCCTATCCCTTCGGGTTGCGGAGGTCAGACAGGCAGTCGCTCTGTGGAAAAGCTAATATTCAGCCAAATCCGGTTAGACTAGTAAGCGGACCCCAGATTGAAAAACTGGGATAACGCTAGAAGGATGACTATTTTGGGACAAAGAAAGATAAAATTTTATAATATGACTGTAAACTAGATATTTGAAGCCTCATTAAAAACGATTCAGGATACCTCGACATCGAGTACGACTGTCGATGTGTCATTGAAGTTTCAATTTTATTGCCAGACCTTTAAGTAACATTCTTCTTTGTCAAACATTTCTCACACTAAAAGCGACACCTTACTTATATAACATTGAGTGTAAAGTTTGGTGCCAACTGCACCTGTACACTACTTTCTACAATGTAGAAACTACTAGACTATAATCTAGTAATATTTTAGTTATAATCAGCATGAGTGAGATCTGTTTTCGTCAAATTCTGCTTAAGTTCAAAATTATTTACCTCATTTTACTAACAGTGTTACTCTTAAAAAGTCTAAATCCCAAACATTCTGGCACATATGATATGATAAGCAAACTGTATAATACATAAAATTATTTCGTTATCGACTATCTGACATACAACGCACAGCCAAAACTATTGGCCGCAAGAAGCTGAAATTTGCCATGTATCCTTGAGGACCTGACGGGTGCACTAAGAAGGGGTTTCCTGAAATTCCTACGGGATCGGACAGAAACAATTAAATTTGAATAAAATAAGTAGCTGCGGGCATCTAGTTATTAATATTATTGCTACATTTAAACGAAAAGAAGATCTTAATATCGTCTCCCAAACATCTTAAATCGTATCCTATAAAGAGGTTCCACAAAAGAAGTCGGTGTGCACAGGAATCGCGTATGCCATGACGTCACATCCGGCAGATATTTATCATTCGCCGCGTTTGCGCCGCGACGACACTCATAAATATGCAATTTGTTGCAATACGTTATATGTAAATGTTTTATCAGAGGTTTTGCGGCTAACTGAGTGCTTTACCAATGGGAGAAAGCATTTTGATTGATAAGTCCTGCAATTAAAATTTTGCGCGCCTCACAATTTTGTCACTATAAAATTTTACACCATGAGTTTTTATTGGACACTGGCTCTAAACCTGAAATTTTGAACAATAACAGCAAGAGTTTTCTTATGTAATACAATCGCTGTGGCACTAGAAATAAATTTTGTGTTGCGATTTTATCAACATTCAAACGATAGACACAAAGAACGACGAGTCTCGTAACAGCAAATTGTGGACCACACAAAATATTGTACAACTATACTTATACTTCGTCCATTCAAGCCAGCCCTCTGGTGATATCGAGCGCTGGATTCCCAAAAGAGATCTCGCACTTGAGCCCCGTGAGCCCAACACTTCTGAGACGTTTGGTACGACCCAACTAGATTTAGATATTGGGGCCGTTTTGGGGTATTCGCTGAAGCAGTAGCCGCTCTCACAGAGCCTGCTGTGCTAGAATGAAGGCGTAAGGATGTCTTATAAACAGCCGCTGCACACGAAGTGCCGAAAATCGGGCGCAGTGGTGAGCAATTGGAGAGGCCTATATCTAGCAGTGGACTATGACTGGCTGATGATGTTGAACTTATATAATATCATTATATAAGTTCACCATCAGTATTATAATCGACATCAGGAAAATAACCTTGAAAGTATGTTTATGCAATAAATGTGTTCCATTTAATTAGTTCACCCTCAAGAAATATATTTAAATATGCCTTAAAATATTGTATCACACAAGCACAAGGTATTTAACTCATGAGAAGACGCGCCCTTAAAAGTTACACCAGCAGGCGTGCGTGAACAAAACTCTCACGCTACTTCAAATGACGTTTTTCTTGAGATCAATTATTATATTTCTACTATAAATTTACATGTTATAATAAATAATAAGTCTTCATTTAATTAAATAAAGTGTTTTATTAATAGTAAATTACAAATATCCCTTCCGTGATTGCGGCATCCTTTGTTACCTTTGACATCCTTTCCAAACACCAACCTTTAAAACTCTTAGCCTATCCTGTATTTCCCTTCCGTTCCTTATCCGAAGTAGTGGTGAAGAAGGTGGCGAAATGATTTCTAGGGGCCTAAATATTACTTTACCCCAGAAGGGTACCGGTTCTACCGTAGAATCCCTCTTTGAGCATTGTCGCTCAAACTGCCCCATCGTATCTTGAGGGCAAAATTCCCAACGGCGACGCGCTAAGCCACACGTCACGTTTTGTCTCCCCGTCCAACAGAGGCAAAAAGAGGGCTAGGGAATGCCTGTTTGCAACGGTGAATGTTTGTGGAGGAGTGTAAAGTAAGATCGATGAATTGTGTGATATGATGGATGTAAGGAAAATTGATATACTACGAGTGAGTGAAACTAAGAAGAAAGGTTGCTCAACAACTACTCATGGCCGATATCATGCATACTGGTCTAGTTGTTAAGTCTGAAAGAGCTAGCCGAGGAGATGGACTGATTCTGTTGGATAAGATGAATGAGTGTGTGAAAGAATATGAATATGTCAACTCCAGGCTTCTTTGGATGCGATTAAAGCTTGGCTTAATGAAAGTCTTTGTTGTGTGTGTTTATGCTCAGGACATGTCCAAAGCATAGAATTTCAGAGAAGAATTCTGGGACAAGGTCAGAGATGTGCTTGCTAGGTGTGAGAATAATGAAAGAATAATTATGTTAGGTGACTTTAATAGCTGGTTGGGCGTGTCTCGTGATGGATGTGAAAGGGTTCTAGGGCGATTTGGTGACGAGAGAGTGAATGAAAATGGTGAGTGTCTGCTGGACATTTGTATGGAGAGAACACTTGTGATGACAAACACTTTTTTTTAGTCACAAGATGATTCATGTATACATGGCAAAAGCAGTCAGAAAGTAGTATGATAGATTTTGTTGTGGTAGATGAACGTTTAAAAGGAAAAGTGAAAGATACTAGAGTGTACCGAGGCTTGAATGTGGGTACTGACCATTTTTTTATAGTTAGCCGTATAGCGGGACTAACCACTAAATGGCGCCATCGTCCTCGCATATACTTATCTGCTATTGAAAGAGTGAAAGTTGAAAGATTGGAAGAAGAGGATGTAGGTAGTCAGTATAAAGAGTTATTGGAAGTAAGGTTAAAAGATTTTTTCCAGAAAGAAGAGTGTGAAATAGAAGAATTTTGGAAAGAGTTTAAGAATGGTATGATTGAGACAGCCACTCAAGTATGTGGCGTAAGCAAGAGGAAGAGCGTTGAGAAAATTTGTAATGAATGGTGGGATCAAGAAGTAAGTGGTGTGGTAGCAGAAAAGAGCAAAGAATGGATGGACTTGCTGGCCATAAGAGCCAACAAAAGGGTACAAGGTAGTCCTTGTACCCTTTTGTTGGCACACTTTTCTTTCACTATCCTCTCATTATCAGTCACACTAGTGACAACTGAGAATGAGAGGATAGTGATCTATTAAAATAATCAAATCAATTTTTTTATTAAGAAAAACAAATTACTTACACGAACGGGCGCGCGATGAGCAAAATGCCGCGCTTCACGATGCATCTCATTCACGATACAAAGCCATCACCATGCAGTGGTGGTGGCACTGAGCAGCACGGGAGTTGCGTCAGAAGAGAGGGGGTTAAATTCTAGGAAGGTACTGTGAAGCTTGTAGTGCCGCAGTATAGCTAAAGTTGAAATTTACAGCAATGAATTTATGCGTGAGCAAAATGCTCATAGCGCGCCTTCTCACGGGTTAAGCGAAATACTTACATACATACATAGATTCACGCTTGTTTCCCGGAGGGGTAGGCAGAGACTACGGAGCGCTATTTGCAACGATCCTGACATATCTCTCTTGCTTCATTCACTCCCATCAGATTTCTCATAAGCGAAATATTATGCTTCTGAGGCGAGGCAGCGTCTTAACCTGAAATTCTGAGGAAATTTTTTAACGTCGACGCGACGGTTTGGTAGGTGCTTTACTATAAATGCAATCTAGGCGACTTCCATGTTAGTGCATAAGTTTACTGTTGGCTGTGTGGTATTAGCTTAATGGCCTGGGGATAAGTGCTTAGTAGTACTATGGCTTTTAAGAATATACCACAAAATTTTATATTTCAATTTCCCGGCGATAGCGTTGCTGTAATGTAATTTAGGTCTCTTTGACTGACTTTGATGGCTAGTACTAAACGAAATCAAATAATAAAATCATTATGACTTAAGGCAACATCTATCAGTCTACCAAACGTGTTTTTTCTAGCTGATTGTATCAGTCAATAATTAGTCATGCCATTATGATGCTATTGGTGCAAATTCAGATGACCAGTCAACTTGTGACCATATCCAACACTATTCGTACGTAATCTCATCTTAAAAGAAGCCTAAACACTTCGAAAATCAAAAAATCTCTTAACTTAAATAACATGAAGAACAAATTTACTCTAAGCCTATATCGCTTTCGTATAACTCCAAGTTTCCCAGACACATAATCCAAATGAGCAATAAACATCCAACATAAAATCGTACCCTTACTTTCTTGAAACACCTATCATTTAACTCATAATACGAACCAAGTCTAGAGTTCGTTAACAAAATAAATGTTAGACGAGTTAGCACAGATAATGTCTCCGTTTTGAACTAGCGCTTGAATAATTACCGAGTGAATTGTAAAACATCTGGCGCGAGACTCGACCCCGGAGTTCCGATGCTTAATAATTCAGACATCTACTCTATGCACCTTTAGATTTGTGGGGTGCTATACCAAGCTTTGTGATATTATCCATAGACTGGGGGCGAATACTGTTTTATGTACTTCTGAAATAATCTGGAGATTTTAGGCAGTTGACATGTTCTGGCATCCTGGGTTTAGACTTTAGACATAAGTTAAAACAAGTTAGGTCATGACAGAATTGCTTGTCGGTGTTAATATTTAACGGATCGAAATAGTGTATAATTAAATTTCTAGAAATAAAAAATATCTTAAATTCGCCTTGACGTTTTGGCATGGGTTATACCAGCCGTGGTCACGAGGTGACAGATGTTCTTCGGAACTGTGAGGACTTCAGAACAAAGAGATTTGAAGACTTTTTTTTTTTAGTAAATATAGGTTCGCGTTTGACCACTATCTTGCCTGATGGTAAGCAATGATGCAATCTAGGATGTAGCACGCTTACCTAGAAGATGCCTATTCACTCGCGTCTTGAAGACACCCAAATTGTACTAATCGGGAAACACAGATTCTGGCAGGGAGTTCCATTGTTTTGCAGCGCGCATGATGAACGAGGAAGCAAAACGTTTTGTACGTATGGTTGAAATATCGACCATGTACCGATGGCGCTGGGCAGTGCGTCTGGTTGTCCGATAGTGAAAAGGGGATGAGGGGATTAAATCGTGCAGTTCCGCTGCACACTCTCCGAAATGTATACGGTAAAATACCTATAAAGCAGCAACTCGTCGTCGGTGTTCGAGAATTTGAAGTTTTGAGGTAACTTCTTTATCACCAATGAGCCTCCTGGCTTTTCTCTCTATTGAGTCAAGTGTCTCAAGCTGGTATTTGGCCGATCCATCCCAGAGATGAGAACAATACTCCATACAGGATCGGACTTGTGCTTGGTATAGACTTAGCAGTTTTCCCGGCGTGAAGTATCGTCTCATTTTGGCCAATATTCCGAGCTTTTTTGACGCAGTTGCAGCTTTCGACTCAATAAATGAGCCAAAATTGAGAGTCGGGGTGAGTGTAATACCAAGAAGCTCAAGGTGGTCAGCTATCGGCACAAATACATTTCAGAAAGTTGGAGACATTTTGAACGCACTACATTTAGAAGAAAACAGACATGCCTGGGTTTTTGTTGCATTAAACTTGACCAGGTTGGCATCTCCCCATTGGGAAACTGCCGTCAAGGCCATATTCAAGCGCTTAATCATATCTTTCCTAAGCTCTTCTGTTTGTGTGCCACTAGCTCGAGCATTGGACGTGTAACTCTCTATGATCGTGGTATCGTCTGCATATCCTAGAGTCCCCGGTATAAGCATATCGTTGATATGCATCAGAAACAGCGTTGCAGAGAGTACAGACCCTTGAGGAACTCCAGCATTAATTGTCATGTGGTTGGACGTGCAGCCAATGACTACTTGAATCGATCGGTCCTTCAAAAAGACTGATATCCAAGCACAGAGTCTAGTGGGTAGACCAAAAGATGGAAGCTTGTTGATAAGGCTGTCGTACCAGACCCTATCGAATGCCTTCGAGATATCAAGAGAAACTGCAAGAGACTCTCCGTGATTCGCGATAGCTTTGCTCCAGATATGCGTAGCATATGCTAAAAGATTACCGGTGGATCGGTTTCGGCGAAACCCGTATTGCCGATCACTGAGGAGATCATTTGCTTCTAGATATGTAAGGAGCCGGTTATTTAGTACACGTTCCATACTCTTGCAGAGTATGGATGTGACTGAGATGGGCCTATAATCGGATGGGTCGGCTTGACTACCTTTTTTGAGCACAGGTTGCACGTTAGCTAGCTTCCACAACTTTGGTACTTTTCCAGTGCTTAGGGAAAGGCGGAATAGGCGTGTCAGTACTGGTGCAATTTCATGTGCACAGGTTTTAAGCACTATGGCTGGAATACCATCGGGACCACTTGCTTTATCTACATCTAGCTGTTGTAGTGTTTTCCGAACCTCCGTCTGACGAATGTTTATGTCCGACATTCGAGTCCCACAGAATTGTAGACTCGGAGGTATTTCGCCTGCTGTGTTTAGATGTGAAGATGCCGCGAAGATTTCAGCAAAAAGGTTCGCTTTATCTTCAGCAGTATGGGCTAGTGTCCCACCAGGTTTCAGCAGTGGTGGAAAAGAGGAGCGGCTGAAGTTTGATTCGATCGCCTTAGCCAGGGACCAGAAAGCCTTGCTACCCGCTGGGTACGAAGCTAGTCTATTCCCTATTCTGCAAATGTGGTCATATTGGGCCTTCCTGAGTACTTTTTTGCATGTCTTGGCAGCTCAGTTAAAGGCTCTCTTCTTCTCCAGCAAGACCTTAGATCTGCGCTTTCGAGCATCAACCCATGCTAGGTAGGCCTCTTGTTTAAGCATTACAGTGCGTCCTCATTCGGCACCGAACCACTTTTGGGCTTTGCTTGTTACCGCTGCGTCTGAAAATGGGATAAAATATTCCATTCCTTGACGCAACACATCCGTAACAGCATTTGCGCAGGCTGAAGGATCGCCTGAAGAGAAGCATACAGGCAGCCAAGGATATGATGCAAAAAATGTTCCCATCTCATCCCAATCTGCCGACTTGTATCTCCAAATCCGCCTAGAGCCTTTTGGGCTTTGGTCGGGCGGGGAGTAGACAGAGACAGATTTGATTAGACAATGGTCGCAACTACACAAAGGTGAAGATATCGACACCGAGTAGTGTTCTGGATTGGTTGTTAGCAGAAGGTCCAAGCAGTTTGCCGTCTGATCATCAACATCGGGAACCCGAGTTGGCCCTTGTACCAGCTGGGTGAGATTTAGGGTGACAGCGTGTTTTCTCTCCTAGCATGATCTGTGCTTTTTTTAGGGAATAGCCACTCTTGGTGGTGCGCATTAAAGTCTCCTAGGAGCACAAGTTGGGCAGAGGGATACCTCTGTTGTGCGGTATCTGCCGCCCCACTAAGGCACTCTGTGAGCCTAGATGTCTCATTATCTCCACTGTGCGAGCGGTAAACGCAGCCGTAGAGAATTCTTTCACGGTCTGTATCCAGCAGCACCCAAAGGATTGAAAAGCTGGGGTCTTCGAAGCAGCGGAGACGCCTATAGCACATGTCGTTCCGGGCGTACATGCAAACGCCGGCTCGCGGTTTAAAATTGTGCTCCAGTTTTTATATCCTGGGTAGAATAAGTACGCCACGTCTGACGGACTACGTATTTGCGTCTCCGTGAGGAACAGAACAGCTGGTTTTTCAGTCTCAAGATGATGGTGGACTGCTACGAGATTAGAGTGCAGACCTCGAATGTTTGTGAAGTGCACTTTAAGAGAGAGGGAGTGCAGCCGCTGTTTTTACGTTCCTCTTTTTTTGTGCTGGCATTATGATGGGGAGAGAATAGGCATGGAAGGTCGGCAGTGGAATCAGGCTCTTCACTGCTAACCCAGAGTTACTGTAGTAAGCCGCAACGATGGGGTACTAGTCTGGAGACTGCGGGGACGCCCGAGCCCCTCCGGGTTTGTCCATGGGGCCCTCTCATCCGGTCGCCAACCGGCACCATGGCGCAACCCGGGATTTTTCGCAAGTTGTGCGGGGCAGCCTTTCACAAGTGGCTAACGTGCTACTTGGGCCCCCTACTAACTGCGGTCGGCCAGCGGTGAACCGTGCCTCGGATCCCGCTACCCTCCTCGACTAGTATCCCGATGTTACCTTACCAGAGCATGTCTTATCGGTCAGCAAGCTGCGAGCAACAATTCCGACCCAACCTCCCAGATGGCTACACCGGCCATCGTGCCGAAACACGGCTAGCCGCTTGACGGCACGGCTTAAGCCAGTGGGTGGTTACAACCCACGGCCGAAGCCAACCATCGTTTTATGTGTCACCTGATTAGCACCACCCAGAGCCAACGTGCAGGGTTTCTAGGGTCAGGGTATCCTCCTGCGGACGTAGGTGACTCGGACTCCATGTGAGGCCGACTGAGAGGGTGAGACCAGACCGATGTGAGGGTATTTGCTGTAACCCACGCACGTTTCTCGATGGATCGGAAAACATCAGTCATCCTCTGACTACGCCCCGTGTGACCAATGCCAAAATATCAAACCACATAAAATTATTTTTCTTTCTCTTAACTTTCCCATTGGGATCGCTGGCATACAAAATCACGTCTCATATCCATTTATAAATAAACATCGCAGATTCTTACATAACACGTTTCTAAAGTTGCTTAGCAACACACTTATTATAAGTTATCCAACCTTATTAAGTGATACCTGCCTTTGATGGCGCGTACAAACTTTGTATCACTTTATTTATTTGTTTTCTTTTGTTCTAATGCTGACGCAAGTTATTGAAGCCTTGAGACATCATATTAGGGATGTGTGTCTGCTGTGTTTATTTAGAAAGAAGGCAAATAGGTACGTCTGTTTGTGGGTAATGGGTCTTTGAAATATTATGTGAAGTATAACTCTGGGATGGATTTACCGACTACATTAATTCAAAACATGTGGGTTGGTGTAAACGGTTACAATATTGCAAACATAAAGATAGCTCACTAAATATACGCAAAGTACTTGACAGATAGTGCGGAATACACAAAGTGATATTTCGTGAAAGTAAAAGCTCCTAGTAATTAGCTATGTAATAAAATCATGGTGGCATCTGAAACGAGTACCACGGCATCCATGTCTAAATTTTTCTGTACTGCAGTTACTACTTATCATTTACATATATTATTCGTTAATACATATATATCGATGCTACTTATTAACCAATTATAACTCTATCTAGTATTAAGTGGCGAGAAGGCAGACAGATGTCAAATTGGTGATAAATCTGAACCAATCTACTATAGAACATCAAATTTAGAATTCGCCAGCTGTTGTATAGGGAATTGTCGGAAGTTTCTCAGTAGCACTCTATTACCTGTTAGTAGTCTATCCTGTTAAATATTTATTTTCATGTGTATATATGTATTAATATATGTATTTATTTATATGTATGTATGTGTGGATCTTTTATGTATTTAAATTTAAATTATAATTATCTATTATGTTGCGTATTCTCTTTAATTTTGCTCTATATGTGTAGTACACACCTGCCATGGTCATCTCTGCATCACCTAAAGGTTGACTGGGAGAAAATGCCTATAGGCATTAAGTCCGCCTTGTGCAATGTATTTTGCAGGAAATTTTAAAATAAATAAAAAGAGGACCTTCACGTATATTGAAAAACTATACTATATGCAAACAGCCAAAAGTATTTTGTGTAGCCCGTGTAGCAATAGTATACTATAATAAGACACGTAACGCTTTGAGTAAGGTGTTCAATCCACTACACCATATCAGTCAATTCTATAAATACGATAAATTTTGACATCTATAAGGCCTCTAGTCTTTTGCAATAATATGTATAAGTTACACAGCTCAAATATTGCGCATTGCGAACTTCATCCATTCATACTTTAAAATGTAACCTTTCAAAGAAGTTATTTTCAACGAATATGCCAATATTTACAAACAGCTTCGTTCTAAAACCAAATTGATAACGAACTGGCGATTCTGTATGAATGGTTTCAAAGCGAATGAATGAATTTATTTTAACTTCAATAGTTCTTTGAAGGGGTTGCAATTGCAATTATTTGAAATATCTTTATGATAGTTCATTGTAATAGTGTTGAAATGTTTTTGAATTTGTTAGTGAATAATATTTCTTCAAAGGACTTTTGTATTTTAGACAGCAATTTTCAATGTAATTTATATTATAAAGTAGGTAGTACAGGCGGCCACAAATATAATTTGGCTACTGATAATGAGCATGTCAATATAAAGCTTTTGCATTTCGTATATATAAACTAAGGTACTAAAAATGAAATTTTTCGTGGTAGTTAACACTGATTGTAAATTATTGTCTTTCGGGATATACATAATACCAGGTGTAAGGGACGGTGTACCGAAAACTGACACCAGTGATTCAGTACATTACACTGAGACCCTTGGAGGTCGAATTTTCCAAAAAAATCTAAGAACTCGACAATTGTCCAAAAAATTGTGATGTAAATAGGAACACGCAAACTCGCATTATCAGCTGTTACGGCCCTACAACGGCGGGTGGTAGCGGCAGTCATTATGATGTACTGGTGCGGTTACTGTGCTGTGGCCACGCGCCGCGGCCGATGTCAAATCAGAGTAAACGCGCCATGTACATGTTTAATTTTTAGAATTTTACAAAAATATTAATGCGGGTCGACTAGATTAAATTATAAAATGCAAAAGAAAAATCAGAAAATTCATGAAAATTTTCCGGAAAATTCGACCACCAATAGCCTCAGTATCATGTACTGAATCACTGGTATCGGTTTTCGGTACGCCGTCCCTTACACCCTGTATAATTCCCACGTACCTTTGCTTCGAGTAACATATTTTGGCACTGTTACAATGGGTAATTATCCAATTTAAATCAGCGATACTGAAAGTTGCCTGTGGCTTATACCTTAATTTTATTATAATAGTACGCACATTTATCTCTTACTCTACTTCCTTAGGCTCTACAATGATAACAATATGCTCTGTGGAAAAGCTAATATTTTACGTAATCTAGGTAAATTAGAACGCGGGCTCTGGATTCCATGATGAAGGTCTTGTATGCATCAGGATAATGCTGGGACCATGATAGATAGATAGATAATTCTTTATTTTTGTCAAATGTTGGTACAAATTCGGTATAAATAACTTAAGTGTACTACATACATATCAAATGCACAAGGGCGGCCTTATCGCAAAGTGTGATCTCTTCCAGGCAACTTTAGGATGGACAGACTGAAATGACAAAAAGCTTTGATGTGTAGTGACTAAAAGTATCTGATTACTATAAATTGTTTTTATTTATTATACATAATATACATACATACGCAGGCATATATACAATAGATATGGTAGGTGCTAAACACTCAAATAAATACATAATATGATACATACATATTATATAAACATATATATATAATATACATAAATGATAACATTGTGGGTAGTTGTAGCACTAACATTAAAAGTTAATAGCTCTACATTTAAAAATTGAAAATAAATAGTAAAATCATCTTTTTATAAGTTTTAATTTATGTATTTTTTAAAAGTCCAAAAGGACCGCATCCCAAAGGAAGTGATACATCGTTTGTCTTGGTAGTTTTCCGGTCCGGGTAGTTACAGTAGTAAGTAGAATCATAAGGACTTTTTCCTGTTTTATACCCACGTTTACTATTACAATACTTTATTACTTTCAAAAATGTAACATTTATAAAACTGTAATCTGTCGGTGAACGATATTTTTCTTGTATTTTTCTTAACTGTCATCTGTCAAATCTCTTATTCTATCATCTACTTGTCAAGTTAAGACATAACCTATTTGAATACGAGGCTTTTGAGAATTTTAATGTATGTTATTTATTTTCTATCTTTTCTTTTTTCCCATCTTCACGTATCTTTATACAATAATTACCTAAAATATTCACAATAACCCGGACCGTTGCTTCCCCTTTATGTTTAATGTTTAATTTTTAGTTTTCTATGTTACGTGTAACTTGATGTCTCTCTACTATTGGCACTACCGGCAGGTGGTGTATCATTGGCAATTTTTGTTTTTATTTACTTTTTTATATATATTATTATTTATTAACATAGTTATATTTATATATTTTTTATATATATAACATATATTTTATTTAGATATATATATAAACAATTATATATTATAATCTTTTATATACGTAGACCGTATATTACATTATTATTACCGCCATTGATTTGAACGAAATAAGTGATGATAGTTTCCATTCAATAAGTAGTTTTTATTCTGATGAAAGCTTTGCTAGTGTGCCGTCCCTTCCAGACTGTCTCAATTCCCAGTTTTCTGATGTACCTAAAAACTTCAATGCAGTTCATATCAATGCCCAGAGCATTCCGGCACATTTCTCTGATATGCTGGCCAATCTAGACTGTAAGAGTATACATGCTATCCTTGTTTCTGAGTCATGGCTAAAGCCCTGTCTGCCCTCTACATTATACTCCCTATCTGGTTTCCAACTTATCAGAAATGATCGGGCGGTAAGAGGCGGTGGGGGTGTTGCTATATATCTTCGTTCTCATATCCCCTATTCCGTTGTACGTATGTCTGCACAGCCTCCCCCGCTTAATGCCGGTGAACATTTATTTCTGGAAGTTGTCCTAAACCATACCAAAGTCCTCCTCGGCGTTTACTATTCTCCTTCATTACGTATAGATTACTTTGCAAGTTTCGAAACCCTATTAGTTGATCTCGTGCCCTCTTACAGTCACATTATCATAATGGGTGATTTTAATACCTGTCTACTTAAAAATGATTCCCGCTCTTCTTCCCTTCTTTCCAGTATTACAGCCTGTAATATGACAATACTGCCTTCAAACCCTACTCATCATTTTCCGAATTCTACACCTTGTCTTCTAGACTTAATCATGGTTTCTTCAAGACAACATGTCGCTACGCACGGGCAATACCCAGCAGACATGTTCTCTTATCACGACTTACTCTTCATATCTTATAAAATCCGCCCTCCTAAGACTAAACCTAAAGTTCTATTGCAGCGCAATTTTGGTGGCATGAACACAAAAAATCTATATAAAGATGCCAGAGATATCGACTGGAATGCACTCATGAATTCCGAATCTGTCGATGAAAAGGTTAGCATCTTTACAAACAAAATCATAGAACTTTTTGACAAACATGCGCCAATTTGACCTGTGAAACTAAAGCAGCGTCCTTCGCCTTGGCTCACTGATAACATCAAACGGTTGTTACACAAAAAAGCTGCAGCTAAATTTAAATATAAAATTAAACCGGATGCTTCCAACTTACAAAAATATGTAGCAATTAGGAATCACTGCAACAGGGTGTGTAGGAATGCACAACGCCAACATATCCATAGTTCTGTAAAAAGCGGTGATCCGGCAAAAGTCTGGAAATTTCTTAAAACCCTGGGGGTCGGCAAAGCACGTCTAAACACTATTCCTAATGACTTCAATATTGACTTACTCAATGAACATTTCTCTGCTTCGTCCAATATTAATAGGACTACCATAGTAGTCCTATCAATATTGGACGAATAGTGCTTGTCATAACAAGCACTATTAATTATCTTTCGTCACTGCCGACCCTTAGTTATTCACCATTCGTCTTTAATCACTTCACCGATAGTGATGTTAAGAAGAGTATTTTATCCATCACGTCCAACACGTCCAGCTGTTGGTAGCGACTGTGTCAGCCGTAATATGATCCTTCCAATCCTTGATTTAATCCTACCTATCATTTCCCACATCCTTAATTATTCCATGTCTAGTGGTGTATTCCCATCATTCTGGAAAGACGCCATAATAACCCCAATCCCAAAAAAAACTCATCCTTCATCCTTTTCTGATTATCGACCAATCTCTATCCTACCATTCCTCTCCAAAGTCCTCGAACGTCTCGTCTACAACCAAATTAACTCCTTCCTCTAGTTACGTTGGTGTAAACACCGCCGTCATCACTCATCGAGCATCAACTTACACTTTTATTAGAATTGTTTAGATTACGCCCGACCAAACCTTGTACTTTTGTTTTAAAATAAAGTCAGTTCTGTTTCAACCTCTAAGTCGGACAGTAGTCCGAGAGTTTTATTTTTAAAAACTCCTTCGCCGGTCGACGGTTCATATCTGGCGCAGTCGGTAGGATCGTGTCTGTTCTACGGTTGCCGAAAATCTCTTTTCCGGTACATCCGCGACTCGATCACAAAGTTCCTACGTTCAACCGAAGAAAACCGGCGGACAAGCGGCGAAGATAACCGGCGAGGAAGCAGAACTCAGCCTAGCATCGGCATGCTCGTGGGGTAAGCATCAACTTCTGTTTCTCCCGAGATCTTTCCTATATTTTTATTTATTAACTGTGTATCAAACTCTACACCGTTAATTGATTTATGTGTACTGTATTTTGTGTGTGATTTCCACTTTTTACAGCTATTTTGTTGTATTTTTATACTTTTTGTGTGAATTTGTGTATTTTTGATTGTGCTAAAATGGCTCACGAACAAAAGAAATTAGACATTTCTGTAAAAGAAGAAAAAGTCAAAATCGACTATAAAACATTATCCTTTTTCTTGCCCGCATACGACGGCAACAAGAAAACTCTAGCATTTCATATTAAAAGCGTAGAGAATGCTTTAGAGTTTATAGAAAATAGGCAGCATCCAAGCATAGCATGCTTGATTAGGAATAAGCTAACAGGCAAAGCAGTAGAAGCATTATCAGAATGCACTGAATTTAATAGTTGGGAAGATATTAAAGCTATACTTACCCGTAGATTCCCGGCGAATTCCGAGACGAAGATCAGGTAGTTCAGGAGCTAATGAATATTAGAAAATTACATACATACATAGACTCACGCCTGTTTCCCGGAGGGGTAGGCAGAGACTACGGAACGCCATTTGCAACGATCCTGACATACCTCACTTGCTTCACTCACTCCCATCAAGTTTCTCATGCATGCTCTTCTGTTAAGGGTACTTCTGACTTGTCCTTTTTCAGGATGTCTCCAATCTGGTCAGAGAACGTTCTCCTAGGTCTTCCCCTTTGTCCTGTCCCATTCACACTAGCCTGATGTATCTTCTTTGTCAGTCTATCGTCATCCATCCTCTCCATGTGCCCAAACCATCTTAACATGCCTTTCTCAATGCTTGTCGCTACATCTTCTTTTACCCCACACCACTCTCGTATCACACAATTCTTTACTCTGTCGGTCAAAGACACACCACACATACTTCTCAGTGCTCTCATTTCTACAGCATTTATTCTACTTTCAAATCTCTTCTGCCATACCCAACTTTCACTACCATACATAAGGGTAGGCACTAACACACCTCTATGTACAGCCAAACGTGCCTTTTTGGACACGTTTTGACTGTTCATAAACGCCTTCAGAGCTACATTCACACAATTACCTGCATTAACTCTCCTTTCAATATCTGCTTCATTCTTACCATCTCTTGTAAACAACGTACCTAAGTAAACAAACTCATTCACTTGTTCTACTCGCTGTCTATCGATCATAACATTACAAGCCGTAACGCATTCCTCCTTTTCAAAAACCATAACTTTCGTTTTACTTACATTCACTTTCATTCCTTTCCTTTCTAACGCACCATGCATGATTGTTACCATCTCCTGCAACTCCTCCGTTGCAGATGCAAGTATAACCTGATCATCAGCATAAAGGAGGCATTTGACGAGTAACCCATTCATCCTTAATCCGCAGTCACTATGTTTTAAATCTTGCAAACAACTGTCCATGAAGAGGTTAAACAGCCACGGCGGCGCTACACATGCCTGTCTAACACCTTTATCGATGGTAAACCAGTCAGTGTATGCCCCGTTTATCCTCACACAAGCTCTAGAATCCTCATAAAGGGATTTCAGAGCTCGAATGAGGCTGCTGTCCACCCCATTCATTGACAGCACCGACCACATTTCATTCCTCACCACTTTATCGTAAGCCTTTTCCAAATCCACGAATGCACAATAGACCTTTTGACCTTTGGCCAAAAATTTTTCGGCTATGCTTCGCAAGGAAAAAACCTGATCCGTGCATCCCATACCCTTTCGGAATCCCGCTTGTACATCCCATATTTTCTTGTCGGTTACTTCCATAACTCTTTCAATAAGTACCTTTGCATACAATTTGCCAACAATGCTGAGAAGGCTAATGCCTCTATAGCTTTTGCAGTCTTGTTGCGAGCCTTTTCCTTTATAAAGAGGCACAATTATAGCCGTGGTCCAGTCTTTAGGTACTCGGCCGGTGTTCCAACACAAGTTATATAACCGCTGCAACTGACCACCTATGATGCCCTGTCCAGCCAGTCAGCATTTCGACTGTAATCCTATCATATCCTGCAGCCTTACCTACTTTCATACTTCCCAGTGCTTTCACGATCTCATCCACGCCAATAACGCTTTCATCATTGCTATCATTACAATTCACTTCAGCTATCGGTGTCTCTATCGCCGTTTTTTCGAATAAACTTTCAAAATACTCTTTCCATCTCTTCAGCACGCACAATTCACCATTTACTATACTTCCATTCTCGTCTCTTATGGATGTGTGTTCTGAAGATTGAGTTTTTCCTCGAACTGCACGAACGGATTTCCAGAAAAACTTAATGTTCCTCTGGAAATCGTCAGATAATCTGCTATCAAACTCATCTTTCTTTTCCTCTTTTTTCCTTTTAACCATTTCTTTCACTATTCTTTTTGACCTAACAAACTCCTTTTTTGCTTCATCTATGTCTACACTCGTTGCTTTTCCCATTCTTTCATTTGCTCTGGCAGCTAACCAATCTGACCAAGCTTTCTTCTTCTCTGACACTGCTAATTGTACATCCTTATCCCACCATGTATTCTTAACCTTTCGTATTTTCCTTCTCTTGATCATACCACATACTTCAGACGCTTCACGTAATACCTCTTCTTTAAAGGCCTGCCATAATTCTTCCATATCATTTATGCCATCGAATCTCTCAAATCTTGCTATCAATCTTCGTTTATACTCATCTTTCACATCTTTCTCTTGTAGATTTTCTACTTTTATTCTTTCCAAGACCCTATTTTCATTACGCTCTCGGTGTCGCCATCCTTTAAAGAGATTAGAAAATTAAGCTTAGATATAGATAGTTTTGCAGATAAAATTAGATAATTAACCTACATTTTGATTCACTTAGATCAAACCAAAAAGAATTACTATGAAAAAATGGCTATCAACGTATTTCTAGACCAGCTAGACCCGATCTTAGCACTAAGCGTAAAAGTCCAAAAGGCAGATTCCTTAGAGCAGGTTATCGTCCTAGCTAAACAGGGGGATCTTAAGTTGAAAAATAAAAGATCAGTAGATTTTAGGTCAAAGCCTAACGCACCTAGGCCTAACCCGTACCAGAATAGTAATTACCGTTTTCAGCCACCTTCCGTTAACCCATATAGGTCTCAACAGATGGCACAACCTAGATTCGCTAACTTTAGTGCGCAACAGCCGCAAAGACCATTAAACCGTCAGGTAACTAACACGCAACCTATCCACCAACCCGATACGTATAAAAATGATAACAATAGCCGACCTATGAATAAACCCGTGCCCTATGCACCTGTAAACTTCCAAACCGAACCAGACGATTGTTTAGAAGAATGTCATGATTTAGAGTTGATTAATTTACATTATCGTAATCGCTTACCATATATTTACATTAGAGAATTAGGCGGTCGCTTTTTAATCGATACTGGCGCGACGCAATAACTCACCTAACGCAATCTTAGAAAACAATGCCCGCTTTGAGCGTGAAATCCACTTCATAAAGACGGCTCATAGTGTAACTAAGCACGATACCGTTACTTACGTTAAACTTCCTTCGTTATTCAATTGCCATTATACTCATAAGTTTCTTTTGTTTGACTTTGACCCAGACTTTATCGGACTCATAGGTGTTGACTTATTGACAGCCTTAGGATGTGTGATCGATATGGAAAATATGAGGTTGACAACAGACTTTGTTTGTATTCCATTAAAGGGCGATATGAATTCGTATACAACAATAGAGCCACAGTGTGAACGGAAAGGTAACATAAATATGAACGTCGACGCATTATCCCGTGTTGAAATACTTTATAATAACGACGCAGATTATATTCCTAACGACGATCAAGTAGTAGACATGATCTTAAAACCGTGAAAACAAAACGAATTTATCAACAGAACCTCAACTCGGAACGTCGCGAGATACGTTTAGTGATCTTGACGGAATAGACATTGAAACTCTTATTGACAATTCGACAATATTCGTTCTACCACAGTCAATAGACAGCCGAATAGACACCCCGGAACCCATTCAGTTAGACTCAGACAACCAATTAGACTATAAAATTCCCGAAACATTAGATGCCATAGACAGGCAGTTAAAACAGTTTCATATTCGAAAATGCCCTGGCTTCGAGTACAGAGTAGACGATAGAACCAAAGGCAAGATAGTAATTAAAGACATTTTTATCCCCATTAACGAAACTGAACAGCAAATTATAAAATTCCTAAAGGAACATACCATACCTTACCGTATATTCCATTGTTATTTTTACAACGAAGAGTTATATCCCATATTTTGCAAAGTAGTTAAAACCATTTTTAGCAATAGAGGCCCAAAGCTAATACGTTGTACTACAAGGGTAACTTTAGTAGAAAATAGCAACGAACAAATAAAATTAATAAAAAAATATCATGAAGGCAAAACCATCCACAGAGGCATACAAGAAACATACAAACAGTTATATAAGAATTACCATTGGCCTAAATTCACAAGTACATATATTAATCAATGCGAAAAATGTCTCAAGCCTAAATATGAACGTTTGAAATTACCACAGACCACCATCAAGTAGATATCAGATTTAGATTAGATATAAGATTCCATTTAGTTATATCCTATAACGTTAGTAGAATATGCGATATATACATAGATGTAAGCAGATATTACTATACATTTAAGTTATTTCATAAGAATATATCCAATTATAAAGATATTTTTGTTACTAGAAACCAATTAGAATATCTTATAGATAAGATAAAAAATAAGTTAATTTATTTAGGATCTACTGAACTCAGTTTAGGATTAAGGAAGACCGTATATACCTAGATTTAAAAGAAAACCTCGTTTAATTAATGGACTAGGATCCGTAATAAAAGCTATCACTGGCAACCTAGACCAGGAAGATGCAATTAGCTTAGAAAACCAAGTTCAGGAAAGAAGGAAATTAACAGTAAATAAGCAAAGCGAAACCTTAGGAATAATGTCCGATTTCATTAATGAGTATCATAGTAAATTAGAAAGTATTACTAAAAATCAGAAAGAGTTAACTAAAGCGATCGGAAAATTAGTAGAAGAAAATCAGGAAATAGAAAATAAAGTATATACCATGCAAATATATAATTAAATTGAAACAGGCTTACAACAAGTATATGATAGATTAGTTAACTTAGAGAATGCCATAACATTCAGTCACCTAGGACGACTACATCCTAGTATAGTCGAACCTAGCTATCTTATTGCAGAGTAAGCAAGCATTCAAAAGGATATGAGCTTCAAAGATTTGCAGTTACCTTATGCACCAATAATGAAAAATATACATATAATAGAAAAATCGATTGTAGTCAAAGCATACAGTACAAATGAATCGATTAACTTTGTGTTAGAGATCCCCTTAGTAACTAATCATCCTTATAGTTTACTCCATTTATACCCGATCCCGAATGCAAACAATTATATCCTAATACCTAAAAATCCTTACCTGATCTTGGGCAGCAACATGTTTGCGTATCCTCGCGAGCCATGCGCCTCCATCACCGACGAAACCGTCATCTGCCATCACCTGGAACTACAAGAACTCATCGCATCACAAGACTGCGTCGCACAACTACTACAACACAAGAAACCATACAACTGCACTTACGCCACAGTAGAATTCAACGATAATATAATACACCAAATTAAAGAAAACAGCTGGATCGCCATCCTGAAACAAGAAGAAGTAATTAAGACAACCTGCGGAGAAGAAGTACACTACTAAAGATACAGCGGCGTCGTCCTGATATCAATCAATAACCAATGCACCATTGGCATAGAAAGAAGAACCCTACGTACACACAAGAAATTCCTCATCAACAGAGAAAGCGTTCCCCTGCCTAGATCACAGTACAGCACAACGAATAAGCACTCACAATTGAATCTACAAATAGAAAATGTTCAGCTCAACAAACTAGACAAACTAGTAGAAAAGACTAAAAATTTACAAGAAAAGGAAGAAACAGTCATCATCACTACTAAACCCAGTTGGCTCACCATATGCCTGTATGCGATCATGACACTAGCCGCCATAGGCTTCATTACCCACCGATATCTTCACCGAAGGGGAAGACCAGCAACGACCGAAGCCAAGCAGCTCCAGCCACAAGAGCCCTTGCCACAGGACCAGCAGTCTTCGGCGTGCTTCTCACTTAAGGGGGGAAGAGTTACGTTGGTGTAAACACCGCCGTCATCACTCATCGAGCATCACCTTACACTTTTATTAGAATTGTTTAGATTACGCCCGACCAAACCTTGTACTTTTGTTTTAAAATAAAGTCAGTTCTGTTTCAACCTCTAAGCCGGACAGTAGTCCGAGAGTTTTATTTTTAAAAACTCCTTCGCCGGTCGACGGTTCATATCTCTCTTCAGAAATAATCTTCTTAATCCCTTCCAGTCCGGCTTCCGTTCGGGTCATAGTACCGTTACATCCTTAGTCAATATTACGGATGACATCAGGGCTGGTATGGAGGACGGTCAGCTTACGATCCTTGCTCTGCTAGATTTAAGCAACGCTTTTAACACAGTGGACTTTGATATTCTACTTGGCCGTCTATGCTCTCTTAACATATCTCCTACGGTGGTTGATTGGTTTCGTAGTTACCTGTGTGGCCGCCGACAGCGTATACGCATCGCAAATTCACATTCTTGTTGGTGTGACATAACTGTTGGTGTGCCCCAGGGTGGCGTGTTGTCTCCTTTACTCTGCGCAATTTTTATAAATTCTATATCAAATGACCTTCGCTGTTCCTATCACCCTTATGTAGATGATCTCCAAATCTACACGCATTCGCCATTGGCCGAAATGTCTTTTTCTATAGGTGCCATTAACAGTGACCTGATGCATATCAGCAGTTGGAGCAAATCCTTTGGCCTTAAAATCAATCCCTCTAAAACCCAGGTCATTGTTATTGGGAGCGCAAGAATGACAACGAAAATCGACTGGTCTCAGCTGCCTCACGTTTCTTTCGATGGCACTGTTATTCCGATACAAGATAGGGTAAATAATCTCGGTATAACAATCGACTCTACATTAACGTGGCGATCGCAGATACAAGAGGTGAGCCGAAAGGTGTTTGCCTCAGCAGGTTCATTGAGAAGACTCAGAAATTTTCTCCCAACTGCCACCAAAATTGCACTTGCAAACTCTCTTCTTTTACCCATTATTGGTTATGCAGATGTCAGCTATCTAGATCTCGCCGAAAACCAGCTAGACAAACTTGAGTGCCTTCAAAATCTCTGTATACGATTCATATTTGGACTTCGCAAATATGATCATGTTTCACAATTTCGAACACCGCTCAAGTGGTTACCTATACGACATCGCCGGAATGCTCACATTGTTTTTTTACTGTACAATATACTTTTTAACCCTTCAACTCCTTCCTATCTTAAAGGACGATTCGAATTCCTTTATGATACGCATAACCGTTATTTAAGGTCATCAGAAAATATGAACCTTTTATGATAAGTCATTTTCTGTCACAGCTGTTCGTCTATGGAATGCATTACCGTTACATATAAGACAGGCTCGGACGGTGACCAGGTTCAAATCCTTAGTTAAGGAGTACTATCTATCATTATGATATTTCTTGTTTCTTCCCGTTCTACTAAGTACCTATATATGTATTAAATATTATTTATGTATGTATATCTATGTATGTATATGTATTTATGTATGTATATGTAAATTGTCTTAGTATTATATATCTTTATATGTATTTAAAATATAATATATATCTACATACATTTTACTGGTACGCTTACAACTACCATTTCTATCCTACAAATAATATCTCCATCCAAAGGTTGCCTGGTAGAAATCGCTTTTAGAGATAAGGCCGCCCATTGTACTGTATCTTACATGTAAATTTCTTTAACATATTAGTAAAAGTGTACAATTAAGTGTATAATAATAATAATAGCCCAGAGTAATTAGTTTCCATATAAGTAGCAATAGGCCCTCACCTGCTGCGGCTAACCCGTGACTGTGCTTAATAGTGCGGTGATGGAGGCGCCTCAGTAGGTGTTCCATTACATTCTAGATTAAAACTCTCAAAGGGCCTCTGCGCGTTGGACCTATGTCTCCGTGTACGCCTGCCAAAGGGCCGGGTATTGTTCTAACAAATTAGAATAATACCCGAGAAAGAGAAACAAATAATAATAATAATAAATATAATAGATACATATACATAAATATAATGCATATACAGACATATAATAATATGAACACAAAATACAGTGGTAAAATTTGTTTACAATGACAAATAGTGCTTCTTTAGTGCATTTTTAAAAATGTTCAATGATTTAGCTTGCCTAATTTCAACCGGCAGCGCATTCCACAAACGGACAGCTTGAACAGCGAAGGATTCATCGTAGATATTTGTGGAATGTGTTGGCATCTGCAGTCTCAGATCCACCGACAACCTCAAGGTCCTTAAATGTGTATCATGAAGGAACTTAAAACGTTCTTTGAGGTTCGTGGGCGTATTAGGATTAAACAACACGTTGTACAGTAACATAAGAATATGAGTATTCCGGCGAAGTCAAACTGGGAGCCACTTGAGCCTGGATCGAAATTCAGATACATTATCATATTTGCGTAAACCAAAAATGAATCTAATACAGATGTTTTGGAGACGCTCAAGTTTATCAAGTTAGTCCTCATTAAGATCAAGATGTTGATTACTTAAAGCTTTTTATCTGATATTTGATTTGATAAAATCATACAATAATCATACCAATCCTATCATACAATATTATTTAACGGGTCTTAGTCGCGATAATTTACTTATTTATAGGCATAAATACCTTTGTTATTCTCCTACGTTTCTACCGGCTTGCAACGGATTAAGCCAATCCTTGAATTGTAGACCAAAATCTTTGATTCACAAATTTTCATACGTTAATCTGTATCAGCCAAGCGAAGTCACGAGTGAAAGAAAAGTATTTAAGGAAATATAATTAAGAGCAGAATAAAACGTTATCGTACCATGTCAACGGAAATAACAGCCACAAGTTAGTGCAATGGAATATATTTAGGAAACGTACAGTATTTCAGATGGCTCCAAAGCTGAGCTTTTATTGATAAGTAAGGATCCGGCCGTGAAATATATTACTGAATTCGTTCTTATAGGAATATCCTTATGGGATCCTGTGAAATATTGACTTCCGCAGTTGATTTATTTTCGAGTGAAGGTACTTTATAAGCTATGGTGCATCCCTGAAAAAAAGTACGAGACATTTTTGAGATTTTTGAAAAATGGCAGGCGACAGTATGAATGGAAAAAACGATAACTTAAAAATGAATTTGGCGTCAAGACAAATCTTTGTGTGATGAGCACGATTATTGAGAACAAAATTTGTTCTATTGGATTGTTATTTTTCTGTAATATTTTTTTCTTTTTTTGTTTATAGTCTCACGCCTGTATCCCCGAAGGGGTGGACAGGGGTGTAATATTACACCCACATTTCGCCATGAATTTTTAGGTCCCACGTAATAGGGGGCGAGCCGTTACCGGGCACATCACTAGACTCCGTGCTGCTACTGAGAATTCGGAAAAAACCCAGTAACACTTTTGCCCGACCCGGGAATCGAATTCGGGACCTCCGATCAGCACTCGCATACGCTATCCACTGGACCACGGAGGCAGTCTTTTTTTTCTGTAATATGAGTTTATTTAAGGACGTTTAAGTACATTTATCAGTTATCTAACCAGCATAGAAGAAGCTCTTCTTAGTTTGGAATCAGCTGACCGTGTGTGTCACCTAGGATATTATTATTAAAAAAATATTCATATAAACTTTCATGGTCACTAATTCACTTAGTGTGCACACTGATGTGATCTCTCCACTGTTTTAAGCTGTTAGTTCAACGCACAATTAAGTATATGACTCTCCTGAAATGAATTGTTTTTGCTGTCTTTATGATTTTATAAGCAAGTAGAAGCAGCGATAGCCTAGTGGAGAGACCGACTGCTACGCAGAGGGTCCGGGTTCAAATCCACGGCGCGCACCGCTGACTTTTCAGAGTTATGTGCGTGTTAAATTGTTAATTATCGCTTGCTAAACGGTGAAGAAAAACATCGTGAGGAAACCTGCATGTCTGAGAGTTCTCCATAATGTTCTCGAAAGACATGTGAAGTCTGCCAACCCGCACTTGGCCAGTGTGGTGGACTATGGCCTTACCCTTCTCATAATGGGAAGAGGTCCGTGCCCAGCAGTGGGATAGCATAAAGGGCTGATGATGATGATTTATAAACACTAGATGCACACAAACATGTCTTACTAATACTTGTTCTAAATTGTCTATCGCTATATTTACCACGTATCTTTGTTTCGAGTATCCGATATTTCGACATTGTTGCGAGCTCCATGACTTGAACAAAAAATTATTTTCCAATTCAATACGCAATTTTTTATAGTCCAAGTATATTGTTATAAAACAAATCTCAAAACCCGAACTCTTAAAAAAAACGTTATTAAGCAACTTTCGAACCAAAGAGCAACAAAGTAATTGCCTGTCTCACAGACAATCGAGCTGTCAATACACCGAACCAATGTAAACACAGTGACAAGGGTCCAAGTGACCTGTACTGGTTATTGGACCTCTGTCTGACTGCGCCGCAAATATTGCCAACCTACGTCAATGTGAGGGCTGCTTAAGAAAGAATTGTCTTTAGGTAGAGTGCATGTTAGCAAGAAAATATTATGGATTTATTGCAATGTTTTTATGTAAAAGTCTACAGCGGTTTCACTCACGTTTGTTTATCTATTTTAATTCACCATGAATTTTTAGGTCCCACGTGCCGTACCGGGCACACATTACCAGACTCCGTGCTGCTACTGAGAATTTCCTAACTTAAAACGTACATTCAAAACGTATATCTTAAAGTGAGTATGCATATTCTCATAAATGTGTTTACATCTAATATATAAAATTCTCGTGTCACAGTTTTCGTTCCCATACTCCTCCGAAACGGCTTGACCGATTTTGATGAATTTTTTTGTGCTTATCCGGTATCTATGAGAATCGGCCAACATCTATTTTTCAAAAATTTTGCAAAACAACGTTTGCCGGGTCAGCTAGTATTTTATATTATAAAATGAGCGCAGTGTTCGCCTACAAACTGCCATGCAGTTTGGCGAAATCATTTAAAATGTACCTAAATGTATCACATTTGTTATAAATAAATAAAAAAAAACCAATAACACTTTGCCTGACCCGGGAATCGAACCCGAGACCTACCAATCTCACGAACACATTTATGCCACGAGACCAGCGAGGCAGTAGTCACATATACTCACGCCTTTTTCCCGTCGGGGTAGGCAGAGACAACGGAAAGCCACTTGCTTCTATCCTTACAAACCTCACGCGCTTCCTCTACATTCATTACTCCTTTCATACATAATCGGTTCCGTGTGCTTCGAACCTTGCCGTTTTTCAGAACGTCACCAATTTGGTCGACGAATGTCCTACGAGGTCGGCCGCGACCGGCTTGCCCATACACATTTGCCTCATATATTTGGTGCGTCATTCTAGAATTACTTGTTTAAAAGTACGAGTGAAGAATCACTCATTCGCTCCACGTGTCCAAACTATCTCAGCATCTATAAATAGTAGAGTAAAAGTCCAGTGATTTTGGAGCTAGGACAAAAAATGCGTTTGACAGCTAGTCTCTATCTAGTACTTTTAAACGAGTAATTATTATAAAATAGATTTTTTTTAACGAAGACAACTCCCGCATTAGAACTAAATCCTGTGTCGTGGGGGACTTTACAAACATACAACTAACGGAAACAATGAACACCCAGACTCGAAACAACAAATTGTGGATCACACAAAGTGTTATCTCGTGTGGGAATCTAACCCACAACACTCAGCGCAGTGTCAAGCGCCGAGGTGGCTGCTTAAACCACTACGCCAACCGTGCAGTCGAATCTCGGAAACGGCTCCAACAATTTTTAATAAATAGGTATTAAGTAGGTTTCGGGACAAAAAACATGATTTACCAAAAAAGTACCTAGTAAGCTTGGTCATCCGTATACTAATATAAAACTGAACTACTTAGCTTGAACCCCACTTTATCCTTTTTTCTGATATTTGGTTAAAAGTATATCAACAAATTTCTTCAGTTTTCAATTTATACAATAACATTAAAAAATATATGATTGACAACAAAGAACTGACACTACAATATGAGATTATACGTCTAGAAATGCAAGACCGACGGCTTTTTTGTTCAAATCAACGAAGTGTCCAAAACTGGACTCCAACGTTTATATCACTCTCGTCTTAAATATCTTAAAAGTTATTCCACCCACAGGTAAATAAATCAAGTATAAAACAACTTAAAAAGCCTTATATATTTATGAATGAATGCGTAACAATAAAAAGCTCTTATCACTGAAATATCGCCTTGAAACAAACTGCTATAACTATGCCCATAATTCCGCTAACATTTCGTAAGAAACTCAACAAAAATGGCGCGAAATCAAAACTTTTTATTACATAAAAAAGAACTTTTATTCTGCTGCCATTGAACAATGGCGCGAAAATGTTTAACATCACTACACAGTTCAGAATCAAAGAGCATTCCCTATACTTTTGTTATTCAAATTATGCTGAGATTTATTCCCTCTTACAATACTGCCTTTTCACCCTACGTACTGTTCAATTCACTCTTATGGCATTCAGCATAAAGTTAATTTTTCTCTAACAGAGCTGCAGTTATATCGTTGTAGATTTTCTTTTATAAGCAAAGGGATTATATTAATTTGATCTCTGTGCTGATGTGGGGTCCTGCATCATCCAGACATGACTCATGGCGTTATAGTAGAAATGGATTTGGTGAGTTATTTTTTTTGGCTCCATATATACAGTTTGAGAATGGCTTTTTCTGTTGATGCTTGAGCATTTCACGTGGTATATTTGAGGTTTTATTTATAAGGGTTCATTTATTTTGTTTAATTTATATCTTGCATGAGAGTACTTTTGTATAATATATATTTTAGTATACACTTATTTTAAATAGTTAGCTCAAAGGATTGATTTTATTCTGAGCACTGTATTTTACTGATGACTTCCTGATTGAGGACTATTGGAAATGAAATTCTCTCCCTAAGGAGATAAAATTGTTCTACGCGGGCAGTACCACGAACGAAGGCTAGTATAATTATTTGTAGAAAAGCATATCATTCTAGTGACTTTAGTAAATTTGACTTACAAGGGTCATGAGTTAGCTATATACTCGTAATTCTCTGCTTAAGTCTAACATATAAGCTTATAGCTAGTCGGAATAGAATTGTCCGAGTAAGTGATATTATCTCAAGGACGCAACAATAACTATAAGTATTATGAAAACATAACATTATGCAGGGTAGCAGTTTCTCTGTCATAATAACGATCCTGTCTTAGTTTTAGATGCCTCCTGCTATATTATTAGTGTCTAAACATAATATGCAGAAGTTACGCGACCGAAGTTCCGCAGCCGATTTTACGTTCCGATGTATTCGGCTGATATGATACACCATATGTGCCGAACTTTCGCTCGTGCTACGAACTACACTTGTACTTTACTCCTAGAAAAGTTGCCGCTGAACTTACGCCCGACCGAAGTTACGCTGTACGCTTTAACGCAACGTAATTTCGATATAATGTGTCGTCAGTAATTCAAATAGTATTGCAGGCGTAATGCTGCCGAACTTTGGTCGCGTAACTTCGGCATAGTGTGTTTAGATACTTTGAGGCTTTTTTGCGTTACTTTTCATGGCCGGCATTCGGAGTGAAAAAGGGATATTGCTTGCTAGCCTTCCTTTCACTCTTTATGTGTATATCTTTATATTTACTTGAGTTTTGTGTAAGGCTAACTTTTTTCATAAGTCTATTGCTTTTAAATCAGGTTGTTTATTATATACTAGAGGACGCCAGCAGCTACGCCTGCATTGTTTTTTAATTTACCCGCTTTGGCCGATCCCGTGGTAATTTCGGGAAATCCCTTCTTAGTGCACCCCTACGGTCCCCAAGGAACATTCATGCCAAATTTCAGCTTCCTGCACCCAATAGTTTCGGCTGTAGCTTGTCTGTCAGTCAGTCAGTAACGCAAGGATTTTATATATTAAGATTAAGTATCGAATTTATTTCTCGTAGCCTATTAACAAACTGAGATAAATTAATTTTTAGTTCAAGTGGATTTAAGTTGTATTTGATATGAGGAGCTGATATAATGTCATAGAGAACATAATAGAAAGCCTACCACTTAAAAAAACATAATTCATAGTTAGTATACCTATGTGTGGTTTGTATAATATTTTGTAAGTTTATTATTTAATATATACAACCCACATTAAGAGTAATTTCCGATAACGCTATAAATAAATTAATTTAAAGCACTTCATTAATTTTACTGATAAATAACACAATCGCATTATCTTACCAACTTTCTTCCACATTTAATCTAAATAATAGAAAGGCGAAAATACCACCAAAAACGTCCAGAGTAGCCATGAATCTGTTAAAACGAAAGTGTGGCGCGACTTATGGGAGTTATCCACCATAAATACATCAGAGCTCCTTTTTTGTTCCTTTTTTGTATAATAGAGCAATGTATCTACCGGACATGAGCGAGACAGCTGAGCGAGAGATAGATACAGATATAGAAATAGCGGTGAACGAGAAAAATAAATTCAGTACTATTATTTTATTAACTGCCGTGACAAAAAGGATGTTATAAGTTATTGTAGTGTTTGCCACTGAAATTATAGCTAAACGGATTAACTCATTCTGATAGATTTTCCATTGTTATTGATATGGTCGAGAACACTCTAAGCCATTATTCAACAAAATTCGATCAGTTTATTTTAGTGTAGGTTAGGATCGTTTATCAGGTTACGTTGAAGTTATAAATAAAAAAAATGCAAACTTAAAAAATCTGAATGTCAAATTGGTTTTCTAAAGACAACTCTCGCACAAGGAATATATTCTGTATGGCGAGGGACTCTACAAACATTCATATATTGATGGCAACAAACACAATGTTCACCCAGGCTCAATCTCCACATAAGACACCATGACATTCATAAATGGGCTTTAATAATCTGGGTATCCAGCAGTCGCTACAACGTAAAGTCTTCCCCGATATATGATTGATTTTTTTTAATTGTCTTTCGGGATATATACCAGTTACCTTTGTTTGAAGTAACCGATATTTTGGCAATGTTGCAAGCGCCATGTCACGGTAATATAATCTAACAGTATTCTAACTCGGCCGTCTCCTCGAGTTATATGCCTTCAGACGCGCCGGACGCAAAGAAGCGATAGGGCCGCCCGCCCAAGTATTTTTATTACTACCTACTCGAAAATTTCTGGTTTTGTGACTGTTCAAATTAATTTTTTTTTCAAACAAATAAAATTATGTAGGTATGTAAGTACCCTAGGAATGACCAATTGGTTACACTAAGTTGACTAAGTTACATGAAACATTAATATCCGCTTTCATTTTGAAAATAACTTTTAAGGAACTACCTACTAATCATAGACTTCATTGAAATAATACATTTTCCATAACGCAGGTAAAAGTGTTCTGCTAGTATACATTATTACTACAATCATACCAATATGTTTTTAAAAATATCAACATAAAAATAGATTAAGCTAATCAAATTTCGACTAAATCACGCATAAGTTAAGTTACAGATTCAAAATGTACCTACTACGTTACAATGTTTAATACATTGTAACGTAGTAGGTACATTTTGAATTTGAAAATCTTATCTTTAGGCACAGATTACTAAATAGTTACATCGTAACAGATACATCACTTCCATACAAAAGCAAAAATACCTACGCTATAATCACCTACAAAATCTTAATAATAATAGCCGATGTTCGCAGTGAAGAGAAATGTACCCTAAATACGCACGCAAAGAGTTGCAAATTGTGTGACTGTACGTACAAGCGCATCATCGAACCAAGGCGCTAGGGTTGTTCTTATGATGATTTTGGTAATAAAACGAATGTTGCGAAATAACCATATTTTTATTTGCTAAATACCTATATATACACGAGTCAGTTAGTAAGTACATCATCATCCTCCTAGCGTTATCCCAGTCTCAACCTGGGGTCCGCTTTCTAGTCTAACCGGAATTGGCGGCATATTGGCTTTTCCACGGAGCGACTGCCTGTCTGACCTCCGCAACCCGAAGGGATAGCTATATTCCATGGTTTAGACTAGTGTCAGTTTATTTTTAGAGGTACTGACGCCCTATAACGACTGTCAAAGATCTTCATGACAGCCGGGACCGACGGCTTAACGCGCTCTCCGAGGCACGAGACAAGCGATAATAACAATTCAATACACACATAACTCCGAAAAGTCAGTGGTGCGCGCCGTGGATTCGAACCCAATACCTATGCCGATACCCTCTGCATGGCAGTCCGTTGGTATCTCCTCTAGGCTATGGCTGCCTAGTTAGTAAGTACATATTGTTAACATATTTAATAAAATTAACAATAAGTCATATGTTATAAAAGAAATAAAATTTATAATAATCGTACGTAGTATATTGCCTATTTCCGTTTATCGGGCACAAACACCTTACAATACAGTAAGTACTTACATAAAATTCTGACATTAAGTAGATTTTATTTAATAAAAGCAACATTTATATTTATTTCTAATATCTAATCTAAAGTTATCAATTAACGAACATTTACATACCTAGTATTTCCTTTCTTACCTTTGTTCTAAATTAAATAAATGGTGTCAATTTGTAGATGAAATTTTATATTGTATGTACCTACTTATATCAAATCTTATGCAATTACTTACTTCATTAACATAAATCATTGTTTGTCCTTCGGCAATTAAAAAAAATTTTTCATTTGTTTCGTGCCTTTAACACCTATCCACTGCACAATAACTTTCTTGGTTTCGGCATGTCTATAAGAAAGCGCGGGAAACGTGCCGTGCGTACACGCTGTCGGGCATGCGGCGGCCTTCTGTCGTTTGTACCGACAGCGGTACACGAAGTGGTAGGTATTTATCGCGCGAATTTGAGCCAGTGACGGGGGCCTGCTCTAGGTGACTTAACAAATAATTCAAACAGCACAATATAGTCTACAACTCGTCGCCACAATTATTATTTAAATAAAGAACACTGCTACAAAAACCGTCACCATCCGTTCGTGACTGCGGCGGCACGATTGCGTCTTTAGTTAGGGTGTACTGCGCTCGAGGCGCGTAGGTATAACTCGACATTCGTGCGTTTGTATGGAGTTAAAATACTGTTAGATATTATTACCGTGGCCATGTTCACGAATGTACTGAGGGTATTGCGGGTGGATGAATGTTCCGAGCACGTATAACGGTCTACCCGCTTTTTTACTCGTTTTTTGCCTACAGCACCACTGCCACTGTTTTCACTATCGCACTGTGCCCGATCACGACATACTACACTCACTACGTCAGCATCCAGTGGTGCGTCTATGTAAAACCGGTGAAACGAAAAAACTCAAACCGCGAGCGAGAGATTACATGGTATATATCCCGAAAGACAATTTAAAATAAGTTTAAATGACCACGAAAATTTAAATTCCTATATTGATTGATTTTTGTACTCAAAAATACTGTGAAGTTATTTTTTATTTTGTAGCTTTCATTAAGTAGCTATGGTTAACTATATTTTTTTGTTGGTTTCAAATATGTATCTCTAATAGCCAAATGCATGGATTTATCATATATTATTTGGGGACCGCCGGTAAGTTATACTACGTGTGGATACACGTATTGTACATTTGTGGTCGTTTTGGGAAAGTGGACAAAATGGGAAATTGACATTTTTTGGAAGTGGACGTTTAGGGAGAGTGAACATTTTGGGAAGTTGACGTTTCGAACCTAAAGGTTCTTCTTCTCTTTAATTTGACTCAGAGAAGACAATTCACACTTACAGCTTCTTAGTTTTATAGTGGTTTTATGCAAAAGTTTATTAAGGTAATAAGTGTAATAAGACACTTACTGCAGACTCTATTAAGAAAAAATGTGCTTTTAAAATGCTTTTATAAGTGCAAATAATATTTAAGAGCAATTACTCTTTAAAAATACACTAGTAAGACAACTATGCTGATAAATGTATTACAACGATTTCTTATAGACCGCTATAAGAGTACCTACTTAGTGTTAATAGTCTATAAGTACAAAACGCCTTAACTCATGCCTTTATAAGATGTGCTGTCATAGTCAAGACAAATGTAAGACTGCTTTAATACCTTAGTTCTTAATTATAACTGTAAGAGAAAATTGCTAGTTGGGACGGCTCGTCAAACCCATGCCAAAACGTTGGGATGAATTAAAGGTTTCTCTAAATTAAACTACCTAATTTAGTGTTACATGGATAGTACTAACAACATCACTTTAGTTTATCTGTAAAATGTAAACCATCATGTCAGCCTAGAGACGTCCACTGCTGGACAGAGGCCTCCCCCAAGGTTCAGTTCTTCGCGCTTTGTGCCCTGCTCATTGCCACTTCAGTCATAGTTCCAGAATATGTCAACTGCCTAAATATATCTTCAGTTAATTTCAGGAGTATATAAAACAATCTTCACCCCCCGTCTATGTATAATATTACAAAGCTTGGTATAACACCGCACAAATTTAAAGGTGCATAGAGAAGATGTCTGAATTATTAAGCATCGGAACTGCGGGGTCGAATCTCGTGGCAGCTGTTTTACGATTCACTCGGTAATTATTCAAGCTCGCCCGGGGGAAACGCTAGTTCAAAACGGAGACATCGCTTGTGCTAACTCGTCTATTATTTATTCTGTTACCGAACTTTAGACTTGTTTCGTATTATGAGTTAAATGATAGGTGTTTCATGAAACTAAGGGTACGATTTAATGTTGGATGTTTATTGCTTATTAGGATTTTGGGTCAGCGATACTTGAAATTATATAAAAGAATTAAGAGAAAAGAATTTTGTTGATTTTACTACGTACGGCAGGCGTATACATGTCTTTGGCCTATAATTTGAATGGCTTGAGTCGGATGACTACAGCCTCCTAGGATTCACACTAGCCTCCTAAGATTGCTAATAATAATAAGTATATTTTGCTACCTTGGATCGTTATATCGATATCTATAATAGCAAGTCATCATAAGGCATTAAATGATGACGTGATTATTTGTTCGTCTTTTTCTTTTGGTGCCCATGACAAGTCATTTCGAACAAGCTTTTTAATAAGTATCTTATTTGCTCAGTATGCAGCCACCACCCGTGCATTTTTGGAGGCGTTCATTGGCCATTGAGATTATTTTATTAACATAGTTACACTAGTGATAAAAGACAGGCTTAAAAGATATTGCGGCAACACTATCGCCGGGAAATTGAAATCTAAAAATGTTGTGGCATATTCTTATATGCCTAAAGAGCTTGCGATTGATGGATACAATATTTTAAGTTATTATTAAAAGAATTAAGGTGACGTGAGGGTGGATTTAATAAATAGAATACAATTATTGTATAAACATACTTTCATACTTATTTTTCTGTTGCAATTTTTATAGAGTTGTGTGAAAATATTTATAGCGACGTTTGTCGATACCCTTGTGCCATCTTTCTAGCACAGTTGGTTTAGCGAGCGCTGCTGCTGCTTCAGCAAAATCCCTCACGTGACGGAAAATAAATTAATCTTGTAGGGTATTATGTATTTGGGGCATTTGAAGTGGACATTTTCGAGATCTCTTTAGGGGATCCGCCACTCGATATAACTGGCTTGGCACAACGTTTAAACGAAGCTGTACAAAGTGGCAACGCTGCCGCCATAACAGACAATATTTTATGTGGTCCACAAATTGCTGTAACATTATTCGTGTCCATTGTTTGAATATATTATTATTCAACTAGCAATAAAAGCTGAGACGGAATATATCCACATCCCGACACAGAATTTATTTCTAGTGCCCGAGCTGTTGTATTACATAAGAAAATTGTCACCTGGTTGCTCTGCTGCCCGGGGTCATGGGGGTGGAAAAGTGTTACACGGACGTTGGGGTGGGTCTCACAGACCCATTTATTAGATATTAGTTATTTCAATACTTTATGACTGAAAAGATTATATTCATTAGAGTTTAGTTTTTAAGGTATTTATGTAAATAAATAAAAGAAAAATATTATATTATATCATGTTTTAATCAGATTTATTAGACCATTTAAAAATAAACGCCAAATGTTAACAAAATCTTTCCCCTTTACTTAAATGTTACTCTGCTATTAATTAACAATCATTCTTAATATTTTAATGTCACTTTTTTGTAGTTAACAAGATTATCTAAAAAAAAAAGCCGTGAAAAAAGACTTGTAAAATCGACAGTATATATGCTGTCTTTCTTTGTCTTCTCGGTCCATTTTTTACTAGGTACCTACAAAAAACACAAATAAAATACTTTGAACTTTATATAAGCAACTTAAATCGTAAACAAGAACAAAAAAAAAGATGCATGGTAAACAATTAAGATAATATGTATACAAAATTGTGCGAAATTGTTACACTGTCTGCGGGGATGGGTCTCACATACCTTTTTGAACTTGATGCACGTATAACTCCCACTGCCGTTGCCTCACGTCTAATGTGTTACCTGCGACGCATAGATCAACTCAACAGTTCTAGCTAATAGTAGTAGCTAGTAAGTGAACTACAAGCGAAATAAAATGTTACGGGTCTCACAGACCCAACCCCCATGACACCGTGTTAAAATCTTAGTTTCAGAGCCGGTAGAATCAAAACTTTGATACACGCAAAATTTTCTTTGTATGAACTATCAATAAAATAGTTTCACCAATTGATAAAGCACATAGGGCTCATTCAGACAGAGAGCGGTCACGCGGTCAAGCGTTTAAGCGTTCTGTTTTGCGTTCTTTGTGTTATATACGTTACATAGGGTCCTATCAGACAGAGAGCGGTCACGCGGCATGTAACGTAATATAACACAAAGAACGCAAAACTGACCGCTTGAACGCTTGACCGCGTGACCGCTCTCTGTCTGAATGAGCCCTCAGTTTGCCACAAAACCTCTGATAAAACATTTACATATTACGTATTGCAACAAATTGCATATTTATGAGTGTCGTCGCGGCACAAACGCGGCGAATGATAAATATCTGCTGGATGTGACGTCACAACATACGCGCTTCTTGTGCACACCGACTTCTTTTGTGGAACCTCTTTAGAGGATACGATTTAAGATGTTTGGGAGACGATTTTAAGATCTTCTTTTTGTTTAAGTATGTCAATAATATTAATATGAATAATTTATCCAGAAGATAGAGGGTGCATAGAGTTCTCGCCAAGAACTTAAACGGTCCCAAGCCAACCTCATCTGCAAGTGGTGCACCTGCCGATCAACGGATGAGGCTCTGGCAAACAAAATATCCCGATAAGTGGCAATAGGCTCGCCACCTATTACGTGGGATCAAAACACTGGCGAAAAGTGGGCGTTTAATATGCCTCTGCCTACCCCTTCGGGGAAACAGGCGTGAGTCTATGTATGTATATGTATGTATGTATATCCAGAAGATACCCGCACATTTTAATTGTTTCTTTCCGATCCCATGGGAATTTTAGGAAATAACTTCTTAGTACACACGCCGGGTCCTCAAAGAACATAGAATCATGTCAAATTTCAGCTTCTTGCTTCAAATACTTTCGGATGTACGTAGTCTATCAGTCTGTCAATAACGCAGATACAGAGTTTTATAGGTGTGTGAGATTAACGGCTATTTTCAATATTCGAACCATACATGGATTTTGGGATTCGAGATTCATTTTTGACAAATTATGTATGAAGCTTATGTCAAAAACGAATCTAAAATCTACAGATCTATCTATAGATCGAATACTGAATTCCGTAGTAAGACGTTTAGACGATATTTGTAAGTGTTTCTCTGTGAGTTAATGAGATAAATAACTTTGAACTTATACTAAATTTGACAAAGACAGATGTTGCTCATGCTGATTATGACTAAAATATATATTTTTTTAAATTAAATATGTAATCCAAGTTCAATACAATTATTTTAAAACTTTACTTATACTAATTTACATTTTAAACTATTATTTACAACTAAAATTATACGTATAATCCTACAACTAAATTAAAAAAAACAAACGAACTATATACATAAAAAGGCAAAGCGTCTAGGCGTCGTAGTATTCCTCCGCATCACTGTCATCGGGTAACGTGCCCAGAAGGCTGGCAGCATTGCCACGTTGAATGGCAGTGCTGATTCTTTGAGCAAAGAATAAACCAGCCCTCTGGTCACGTGAGACGTCGATCAAGCGTATACGAGCACTCGGACCCCATGAGCCCAGCGTTTATACCCCGAACGGCTCAAATAGATTACCGTATTTGCGCCGTTTGAGAGTTGCAGCAGCAGCGCCAGCATGGCATGCTGTGCTTGGAATATGTGATGGCGCAAGGGTGTCTACGCACGTTGCGTCCCACACCAAAGGCCTACCCATTTTCCATGGCAACAACGACATACCGTCAGGTCTCTTCCCGTCGTCTCGTACCAAACCATTAGGTTCGAGTTCAGCTGGTACGCCAGATGCGACAAGAGTACGACGAATTATGTGGTTCAAATGTGCATGTCGTGGAATTCTACCCGCGCTTCTACTGCAAGAAAGCCCATGATGTCCGAGGCTATCGACGTCTTCTCCATAATGACATCGATGCGGAGAAACACATGGAGCACCCAAACGTAGGCAAGTGGCAATACGGAAGGTCTCATCGTCCAACATGGTTCCAGTGTTGGAAGATGGTAGTGCGTGTAGCCAAAGACCAGATTCCCATACCTCCACAGCCAGTAAGCGAGCACGCTCTGCAGCATTAGAAGCTGTAGACCAACGATTTTTTCTTACTAAGTTGCAGAGCGGCAAGTCCCACTGTCTCTGGGAGAAAAGGTTGGTAGGCAATTCAGTGTTTGGACAAGCCATTTTCCAGGCATTTATAGCTTTGGTTTTGCACAGCACTTCCGAATTAACTAGTGTAGTTGTTAAAGTTTTCCTAGTTAACTCTTCCGTGCTGTGAACCGAAGATAAAAACGCCGGTAGACTGACACTGGAAATTTTGCGAACGCCGAGCCCACCTAGACGTATGGGTAAAGACGCTTGTAGCCAGGCTCGGCCGTCCATGTCCACATTTAATATTTTCCTTAAAGTTGTTTCTATAATTTGATAAATTTTTCCTAAAAGTGCTATTTTTTACCAAAGTTGTGATGATCTTAAAATATGAGTAAATTTAGGGACGAAAAGGCAATACTGAATAATTGTATAAGCTGAATGAATATTCATCATCATCATCATCATCAGCCTTTAACAGTCCACTGCTGGACTAGGCCTCTCCTTTGAAAGGAGAAATTGGCCTACTATACCACGCTGGCCAATCGGTTTGGTATAGGGTTTGTATCAAGTTTTCCTTCTCTTACAGTGCTGTTCTCTGCATAATATGCTCCCTATGTCGGCTCTTACGACACCCATGGGATGATATGGGGTGGTGACATTCCGTATTCTTAATCCGTCACCACACGGACAATGAATGAATATTAATATACTAAAATAATTACTAAATAATAGTCTAGTAGTTTTTACATTGTAGAAAGTATTGCAGGAGCAGTTGGCACCAAACTTTACACTCAGAGTGATATAAGAAAGGCATCGCTCTCAGTGTATGGCAGAATATATTATTAACGAAGAAGAATTTCAGATAAAAGTTTGGCAATAAAATTGAAACTTCTATGACAAATCGTCAGTCGTACTTGATTTCGAGTTAGAATTTTTTTTTAAATGCTTCAGGAAAGCATTTAAAAAAAAAATCTTTACCATCACAGTAATAAGTGTTATTCTTCTTTGTTCCAAATGGCGTGCCGCGTTTTCATGTCATCATTGCGTGGCATCTCAGAAAGTAATTATACGCATGTGTTGACAAGTAATTAAAATACAGATTGTATGAAAATTATCTACACTTGCATTCAGACTAATAATTAATTTAACACACTTTAACTGTGTAACACTGTGTACACAAATCAGAATGGAAGCATATAGATACATAGTTATAATACATGTCATTACGTTACCTGTGAGGCCTGGCACTCGAGCTTGGGTTAACTGCAACACTGTCCAAGATGTTTTCAATTGCCAATCTCATAAAATCTGAAACTGCATACAAGAAACGTATTAAAGAATCTGTAGAAACATATCATCTTAATATATCAAACATTGCGAAATAAAATTGCACTTACCGAGTGTAGTTGCGTTGTTTCATGGTTAGTTGTCATACATTTATTTAATTGACATTTACTTCATTGTCCATTGTATGTGTTTATGTACCTATGTACATATTATGTAGCTGTAGTTGGATGGTGCCGAGCTATCGAGCGTCCAGGACGACTGCTTGCTCGTTTCGTATTGTAAAACCATTGCATGCGGATGCGCCGGATGTCGCGCGGTTACTAGCGAGGCAAAGGCGTTTTTTGTTTTGGCTGCAGGCTACACGAACCATGCTCCCGCGCCCCGCACCGCACGGGCAACGCGTGTCTCTTTGGTGTTGAACAATTGCATAATGAATGGGTAAAAATTATAATAGTAATAATTCAACATAGATACAAATATTATTAGGTAAGTACTCTTTTTTATTTTTTTTTCTTTCTTGTGACCCACAACACACATGAGTAACATGTACTTACACTGAAACATAACTAGTTGATAATGTTTATTAGTTTATTATATAAAAGTTTATGTACCTACTCCCTTGACGCCTATATGTATTTATTATTATCTGTATGTATGTAAGTAAGAACCTATTACCATTGTCAATAAATAATTATCTACGTAGGTCTATTTGTATACTAAGTATATATATATATATATATATTCTTTTGTATTTCTTGATATCACATGCGTGAGTCACTAGAGGGCCTAATTGAAAATCGGCGCCAGGCGTTCGCCTGGCACATGCCGAATTAGGTCCTATTTTGACTACACACTTTACCTCCATTAATACTGCTCTTTCTTTAATTTTATTTTATTTTTCCTTGTTTTGTTTGTTATTTTTTGTTTATATGTATAATTATGTTATGTTCTTTTTTTTCTTTTGTTTTTTTTTTAACTATTATATAAATCTCTTTCACTTATATTGTTTAGGTAATACTGCCTGTCATGTAATGTGTCTTATAAGGTGTGTAATGTGTGTATTCTAAATAAATAATATTTCATTTCATTACATTTCACCTTAAATAAATTAGCAATAATATAGGTTACTCAGTTAAAAAAATTAAAATTATGACATCATCGACCTTAAGGAAGGTACACCCTTAGACCTTTATGCAAAGCTATATTCCGTGAGCTTAACCATAAAATCATCACCATAATAGCAGCCATTAGACGTCCACTGCTGGATAGGCACTGGTTGCTGATTATGGTAGTTCTTAATTGGTATACCTCTCATCTCAGGCTAGAGACTACAGAACAAAGGTCTCCCCCAGGATCTCCACACAGACGGATCTTGAGGCACCCGCAGCCAACCCTTCCCCATGCTAGCAACAAGATCATCCGATCACAATAACTTAACCGATTTCATCTTACGGGGTGTTTTAAGTTTGTTATTATAATGAGAACAACCACCACATAAGCTACAATTTTATTTATATAAATTCAAGTTAAAATTTTCCAATTATCGATTTTTAACTTTCACCACTTGTACACATCATACAATATTATTTAGCGGGTCTTAGTCGCAATAGAAACGTAGGAGAATAACAGAGGTATATATGCCTTTAAATAAGTCAATTATCGCGACTAAGACACGCTAAATAATATTGTATGATGTACAATTTTCCAAATACTTTGTTATAAAATATTGTTCAAGTGTCTTATTGTGTAAAAGGATCTGTCGAGTTAAATATTTCAGAGCCGGGTAGAAAATATTGCCTTTCATATGCGTTGTATTTTTAATATACTGTTGAATGTAGCCGAACCAATATAACCTTCGTCAAATGGACTGGTGGTGTACTAGTGCGGCATGTAGTTGTTTATAAGCATTCTATAATACGTGTTTGGATTTTTTTCAAGTAGTTGGTTGCTAGGGTTAAGTCTAAAATTTTTGGTACTTGCAAGAATTTTAAGCGTACTACATAGTATTTTTGATGTAGATTTCATATATTTTCGTAATTAATATTCTACCATATTCACACAATACCATCTAGTCCCAAATTAAGCATAACTTTTACTATGCGTACTACACATTGGATAAACACATATATATATTTTTTTAAATACATAAATAGATACCAAGTCACGTTCATACACACAATAGTTTGAATTGAGCGGACATTGGACCCACGACCTGCGGCGTGACAGTCGTTCACAACCCCGCTAGGCCACCGGGTCGTCAAAATAACGGATGAAAATTTGCTCAATGGACACATAAATGACCCAGACTACTTACGATAAAATTGTAACTTAGAATTTATTTTGCTATTTGGAGATCATTTATAAAGAATGACTGTTAGTAGGATTGATGCCAAAACTATATAGGAAATTTTGACAGTATAGCGTGATTACATGTAACGCAACGTTAGAGCATTGGTCTACCTATCGACCGAGGCATTTGTAATTCAAATTCCAACAAGCCACACGACGAGAGACAAGATTCGATATCTTCAATTGGCTTCGATTCTGCTTCAAGCCTGGCTGAACAGGTGTTACAGTATTGAAAGTGTGCATGGAAACAGTGCACTACAACTCACACAAACATCAATAATCTAAAACTAAGGCTAATCTTAAAATGAAGGCAAGATATTTAGTAAAAACAATCACAAAGGCTCGTTCCCACGAGGTTAGTTATTTTCCGACGGTGTCCGTGCTTTTAAAATACCTGTGATGACAACTTTTTTATTAATTGAGAAAATAGCAGGCATATTAAAAAGAAAACTGAATTGTGAATGTATCTTATACTGCATGTGTGGCGTATGGCGGTCAACTCGCCATTAAACACTGCACCGAGTGTTGTGCACACAGTATTCTTCAGCAGATCCTTCAAGACATTTTTGTTTTGAATTATTTTGTGAATTTTATCACAAATTGAATCCAAACATCAATTTTATATTTGCCGTAGTCTTGCGTCCATCTTGTAAATCTGAGTCATGATATTTTTAATTTTAATCATCAATTTCGGATTCAGTGTGAATGAGATCTAAAAAGACGTAAAGTGTTTAGCAAATACCTTTTCACCTTTGGAATCTAGGTGCAAATATATGGAGTCGAAACTTATTACACCTCGAAGCCTCTTAATCCACACTGCGAAGGCTGTTAGCGAAAAAATGAAAAAACTTTTCTGTTCCGAAAGAGTTTGTCACAAATCGACCGATTTTATTTACTTTGTTCCAGTTTGTTTTGTGAAATGGATAAACAGAAAGAAATAGGGATTGGGTTAAATAGTTGGCGTATTGGGGAATTGGTGTTTTTGAAGATGGTATGTTTGTTGGTAGAGTTTTGTCGTTAGTTTATTTTATGAATTGTGTCTTCCCTCGATTACATTGTGAGCCAGAGCCATAGAGTCTTTTTTTATAATTGGATAGTCTTATAATAAGTTCAAATATGATCTCGTACTTAAAAAGCATTTAGATTTCTGAAAGTCATTTTTAAGCAGTAGCATTGTGCTATTTAGTTGATAATATTACTATGTTAGTTGATTGACAAATGACCAAGTAAACAAAATCAATCAAAATCAAGACTCCAAAGCTTAAAAGTGTTCAATTACAAATCTGTCTGGTCTGCTTTTGTAGTGCAGTGGATAGTGTATGCGTTTGATGATTGGGAGGTTCAGGGTTTGATGCCCAGGTCGGGCAAAAGTATTTCGGAGTTTTTCGAATTCTCAGTAGCAGCAAGGAGACGGGCAATGTGCCCGGTAACAGCAATAGGCTCGCCCCTTATTCTGTGGGACCTAAAATTTGTAAGGCGAATTAATGTGGGTGTAATCTTACACCTCTGCCTATCCTTACGGGGATACAGGCGTCATTCTATGAAAATATAAATAAACATAAATCTCTACAGGCCTCTGCACGTTGGTCCTGAGTAAGCTTCTCAAAGGGCCGGTTTTTCTTCTAACGTTCGAAAAATAACTGCGTTCCATTAGCATTGCAAAAGAGGCATCAAGGAAACACAACAATGCTGCAGGCTACCTACCATGGGAAGTAGGAAGCGAAAAGGAGAAAGAAAGGGTAATTGACCCTCTAGTACTCTCACTCACCGACTACAACACGACAAAATATACTATCCTATTACGTAAATTTTCTGTGAGATGGTAGTATTCCTCCGGTCGTACCTCTCATGCTAACAGTAGAGCTCTGCTTCCTAAAATCATAATTATTCTAAAGCATAGACCAGTGTGATATTATGAGTCTCTCAGGATGAATGTTTCTAGATTCGCAAACCAACTGTTTCATACCGTCACCATGGGCCTCACGTAACTTATTAGCATCTACCCTCATCATAGTTCCTAAACATGAAAGCATATTTCAGTAACATGGTGTATTACATTACAGAAGCCTCACTGTAACTAAAACATTCTCAAAACAATATACGCAAAATGAAACTATTACGACGACCAGTTGGCGCAGCGGGAGTGTAAGCAACTGCTACGCCGAAGGTCGCGGGTTCGATTCCCGTTCAAGTCAAACATTTGTGTGCATGAACATGGATGTTTGTCTTGGTCTGGGTGTTTCTATGTATAATATGTATGTATTTACAAAAAAAAAGTATATATTATGTATGTTTATCCATTATCTAGAACCCATAACACAAGCTCTGCTTAGCTTAGGAGCAAAAAAACGAAAATCACAAATTTAAAACGTACTGCCGACAACTTAAGTACTTTTGTTATTTCATAATTTGTAAAATAATTAGTTCTATCTATTTCAAAGCAATTTTTTGACTAATTATTGGTAATTTTCCTTTAAATTGAAAAAAATATTTTTCCATAGACATAAAATTAAATTTTAAATAAAAGGAACAATTCAGTAACAAAGTAACTACAGTCACTTTGTTTTTTAAATAATTTAAAAAGAGATGGACAAGTTAGGTTTTAGTTTTAATAACAAAGCAAATGCATTTAATTGTTTTTAACAAAGACCATGAAGCCATTTAAAAATTAATATAACTACTATAAGATTTGAAGGCTTTTGCTTTTTATGAATCACATAATTTGTAAGAATTGTAAAAACTAGTTCATCTTAGGATTTATCAAGATAAGTGTCACTCAAGGAATAGGGCATGTACGTATCGGTTACCTAAAATAAATTCAAAAATCATAGATATAAGTTGTAATCATTTATTGAAGTATTCAGTCAATCTGCCTTTCGCAGTCCACTGCTGGACATAGGCCTCGCCCAACACGCGCCACAACACGGTCCTCAGCCTTCCGCATCCAGTCTGTCCCAGCCACCTCTTTGAGGTCGTCGGTCCACCTAGCCGGGGCCGCCCTACCTTACGCTTGCCGAGGCGTGGTCTCCACTCTAGGACACGCTTACTCCATCGGCCATCGGCGTGTCCTTCTAAAGATATGGCCAGCTCACTGCCACTTGAGCTTACTAATTCTGTGAGCTATGTCGGTAATTTTGGTTCTCTTTGAAGGATAAAATCCGAAAATACGTTTCGGATTTTATCCTTCAAAGAGACGCCAAGCATAGCCCGTTCCATAGCTCGCTGCGGGACATTTAGTTTGTGGACTAGTCCCACTGTGAGAGTCTACGTCTCGGCACCGTAGTTCACCGTACGTCATTACAGGTAGGACGCATTGGTTGAAGACTTTGGTCTCCAGGCATTGCGGTAGGGGTGAAGAGATCATCCCCTGGAGACTTGCTGTTCTTAAGATGCTCGAGAGCCACTCTTACCTCGCTCTGGTTGACATCAGTGATGTCCTCCGTGTTGTGGGGCGTGAGTTGGGCTCTGTGGTCATCATCGCTGGGTCTCATGGGTTTATACATCCGTGATGCGAACAAGTCTTTGTAGAAACTCTCAATTTCAGCGAGAATCTCGAATTTGGAGGTTATGGTTTTGCCATCTGCAGTATTGAGTTTTGACAGATGAATTCTACCAAGCTGGCGAGCGAAGACTTTGGTGCCTCGATTCTGTTCAATCGCATCAAATTAATATATACTTCCGATCAGACATGATGAAGTCTATCTCGTTCTTTGTCACAGTATCGGGGCTTCGCCATGTCCACTTTCTATGAGGCTTCTTCTTGAAGAAGGAGTTCATTAGGAAGAGCACCTGTGGCTCCAGAAAGTTGACTAGCATTTGCCCCCTGTGATTTCGGCGCCCCACGCCATAGGGTTCGATTTTCGTTTCCGCCGCGTTCTTGTACTCCTACTTTGGCATTAAAATCCCCCATAACAACGCTGTAGTGTGTCTTGGTGGTATGATGTAGAACCTTAGTAATATGTTCATACATGGCTTCAACTATGTCATCGCAGTATGTCGAGGTCGGCGCATATACCTGTACCACCTTTAGAGAGTATCGTCCTGTCTGTGACCCTTAATATGAGGTACGCTACCCGTGTCAACACACTGCTGATTTCTACAACGCTGTTAGTGAGAGATTTGTTAAGGAGGAAACCGACACCATCCTGAGAGGGCTGCTCACCTTCTCGAAAGTAGAACAGACTGCATGAATCAAGAGTTATCGTGTCCTCCCCCTGTCTTCGGACTTCAGACAACCCCAATATACACCAGTTTATACGACCTACTTCTACTTCGAGTTCATTGATGTGTTGGTCCAGCCGAAGAGAGCGTCCATTGTACGTAGCCAGGGTCAGTTTCTTGTGTAGTGCCGTAGCCCGGAGATTCTTATCACCCCCAGCCCCGCTGTTACAGCGACCGCTACCGTAGTTGCGGACAGCGGGACTACCGGGAACTGGGGGCCTTTTAATTCGTTGGTGCGCTCATTGGGTGGTATTTGGCCTACTACTATACCGCGCTGGCCAGACGAGTTGGTATAGGGTTTGGTTTCAAGTTTTCCATCTCTTCGCAAAGATATTATTCGCTTTTTGCAATTTTCTTAGTCGCCTTTTACGACACCCACGGAATGAAATGAGGTAGTGACACTTGTATTCTTTATCCGTCACTACACGGACAGTTTATTAACAAATTGATTAGTATTTCTTTTTTTTTATTGTTTTGATTTGGCTGTCTATACAGCCAAATCAAAACAGAATAATAGGTACTACTTCATATACGCCTTCGATTTATTTCGTAAATAGGTATTTACGAAATGTAAACACACAATACAAATAATTGGACATTTGCACTTACATTTGTGCTAACTGTACCATAGTTCTCGAACGTAAACTGTGGCTATTTTGCATTTTAATCATTTTCTAAACAAAACACACAAGAATCACAAGCCTCGGCAAACTAATGACACGAAGTTGTAAGTGTTGTAAGTGACAAGTTTAATTGTGGGAAAACTGAAATTTTAAAGGTGATAAAACCGAGTAATGTCAAATAATTTAGACATTTTAAATTTACAAATGAACGACAGCATATTAAAAACCTAGTAAATGGGATATAGTAATAGCTTGAATTGATTTACAATAAAGAAACAAAGTAACTGTTATTCAGTTGCTTTGTTTTACATTTGTCATTTTACTTGCTTTATTTTTACGTTAACAAATTTGTCATTTTGACCATTTTTAACAATCCAAAAACAAAGTAAAGTTGTTTGATTTTCTTATAGCTAGATAAAGGGGCTTAAAAAGAAATTTATACCAAATGAAAAGCCAATTAAATCATTTCACAACGTAAAACAATGTAATCGACGTGCAATTACTTTGTTTTTGCTAAGACATTGTGGTTTACTTTGTTTTACCGTAGATATGTTGGACAAGTGCCTGCAGTTACTTTATTTTACAAAGTTGTATCTCGAAAAATAAAGCCTTTTCGATGATTCTGTGAATGTATCAGTGTCCGTTATAGGCAAAATGTTCCAAATATGTAAAAAAACTGATTTTGAAAAATATTTTAGTTGCTTTGTTTTTCCGTAGCACAGCCGCTTTGTCGTCGTATACTTTACTTCGCTACGCTCCTTGCTACGGCGTAGCGACGTCTACGACGTTTGCTATGGAGCTAAGTAACAACGTTATGTTGGTTGTAGTGCCACAGTGTAGTGAATTTTATAGTTACGGAACGCTCATAACTTGATATTAAACTTTGACTTTGTAAATAAAATACAGCACATTAAAGATAGTTTAAATAATAGCAAAAAAATACTTTTTTTTCGTGAAGTTTATTTCATCGAATGTCTTTTTGTATGTAAAACTTTCATTTGAATTCATAGTACTGTATTCATTTGATACATGTGACCTGATAAAAGTACCACCCGGGCACTGAAAAGGAATTCACTTTTTTGTATTCAAAAACCTGTAGACATAAAAGGGTCTACTAAATAACCACATTCATGTCAAAACTATTCTAAAATAGTTACGTGTAGTAGTAGACAACATGTTACATTGTATTTCCTCCACTGTATTATATCAAACTGTGTCCTTACTAAGGTTAGAGACAAATTTAATGTGATTTACTCTAGCGTGTTTCATAACCATGACGTTGCGAGGTAATTTTGTTAAATTGCTTCGAGGAGAGGTGACAGTCGAGTTATTTTAGTAAGGAAATTATGAGACGTGTGTTCTACAACAGACATGCTGTTTTAGAAGGTTGGCAACATCTTATTATTTATTTATTTACATAAAATATACCTTTACAAATTTGTTACGATGATGCAAACATAAACTCTTACGAGTTTTAACGTACATCACAGAGTCATCATCATCATCATTATTAGTAGAACATAGTGTCTCATATATTCTGCGTGTAGTGACGGATTGAGAATACAAAATGTAACAACCCCTTACATTCCGCGGTTGTTGTAGAGAAGATATACGAGGAAGAATCTTAGCGAAATACAAGTGGTAAGTACATGTACATTAGTCTTTGTGAAGAGATGCAAAGCTCGCTATCTAACCTTATATAGCTATTGCGACGCATATTTGGAGAGGCATACGTTAATTAGTGTCCTGCGAAATATTACATCATGATTGCTTGATAATAGTTTGTTTCTGTTACGAGAAATTAAAAAAAACTTTGAAGCATTTATTGTCATTTAGACCTGCTACATGAACTTGTTTAAGTGACACAAATCGCGTAAGTTTAAAATCGTTTAAGGGTGTGTCCTGTTCTGAAAAATGCAGTCGCGAGATTGGCCCTATCCTAAAGCCAGATACACACGCTACAGGTACACTTGGCAGGTTTACCTGAACAGTTAAAGGAAACAAGCTCACCGGATGCATTTGTCGTGAAAATCTATAAAGTTATAATAGGCTTTAGCTCGATTGTACAGTTTAGTCCATCTAAAAGACTGTTTCCTTGAAGGAAAGTGAGTCAAAATAAACGAGTTCAATGAACGAGAAATAACCTGTAACAGGATAAACGTTTTGTTTGAGATTTTTTTTTTCCTTTTGTAGATCAGCAATCGACTCCAGAGTCATAATCTGATTTGATCTCGTATATTAATAAATGGTTGATATTCCAATGAACATCATCCCATAAGTTAGTTTCGATGGTTCAGGTTGAGTATTTGCCGTCTTTTAAGTCGGTTGACATTGCCTGTGCTATCCAGGAGTTGCTTAGCAAGATTATTAGCATGATTATGTAGTCGCTTGTTGTATCTTATACTCGTGTTCTTAATAACTTCTTTGATAGTTTCCATCTGTAGGTATTCATGTATTTCGCTGTTTCTTGTAAACCATGTGGCTTGGAATATGGTTCTCAAAGCTATATTTTGAAACCTTTGTAAAATTTCGACATTGGAATTACTAGCGGAACCCCTGAGTTCAATGCCATAAGTCCAAATGGGTTTTATGATCACTTTATACACCAGAAGCTTATTGTGCAGAGACAGGGGTGATTTACGTCCTATAAGTCAGGATAGGCTCTGAAACCTCAGTTCTGCCTCTGTTCTTTTGGTTTTTATATGGTTGGCCCAAGTTAATCGTCGATCTAATGACATACCAAGGTACTTGACACAGTTGGTCTTTGGTAGCGCTTCACCTTCCGTAAACACCGGATTGCATTCTCCTTGTCGCAGTGTAAATGTAGTGTGTGTTGACTTGGTAGTGCTAGACTTAATTCTCCACTTTCTCAACCAGAGGTCAATCTTGTCTAGTTGTACTTGGAGCTTTTGTGACGCTTTTACTGGGTCTATATCACTTGCAAGACAGGCAGTATCATCTGCATAAGTGGCAGTTTCTACGTCTTCTGAACGGGGCAGATCGGCTGTATAAATTGTATAGAGGACTGGTCCAAGTACTGACCCCTGTGGTACAGATGCTTTTATTTCATAAAGATTCTATGTTTCTTCCTCATACTTAAGCTGAAATTTTCGCTCACTGAGATATGATTTCAAGATCATGTAGAAGGAGTTCGGCAACAGTGTTTTTAATTTGTATAACAAACCTTTATGCCAGACCCTATCAAAAGCTTGCTTGAAAAAGAAAACTGCTGAGCAATATTGCTTCTTCTCAAGAGATTGCCAGATTTTGTGTACCACACGTTGGACTTGCTCTACAGTTGAGTGCCCCTCACGAAAGCCAAATTGGTAATGTCGGTCGGGGGGTCATCGTAATGGTCGGGGATTATTTTATTTTCCTGCAATATTGGTCTTAATCGCGCGAGGTATATTTTCTCAAACACCTTTGATATTACCGGAAGGAGGCTGATGAGTCTGTATGAGCTGGGTACTGTTGGAGGTTTTCCTGATTTAGCTATCATGCAAATTTGTGAGACCTTCCAAAGTTTGGGGAAGTATTGAATTCTAAGTATGGCATTAAGCAGCATAGTCAGGTAGACAACAGTCTTTTTTGGCAGGTGTTTAAGTACTTCGCTAGTGATAAGATCAAAACCAGGTGCTGTTTTGTTTTCCAATTTTTGTATCGTCTTGAACAATTCTTTTGGTGTAACCAATTCTAATGGTAGGCTTAGTTGTTGGTCACTATTCACCACATTATCTACTTCGCTTTCAAAATCATTTATATCAGACTCGTTGGGAGTAAAGACTTGGCTCAAATGCTTCCCAAACAATTCTGCTTTGTCTTTTGCTCGTCTAGCCTATTCTCCAGTCCCCATTTTTAATGGCGGTATTGATTGTTGCGGTCGTTTAAAGTGTTTGGTGATTTTCCACATTGAATAATTGTCTTTTTTCAAGGCTGATAACGAGGATATTTTTTGTTCAAAGGTATTATTTCGATTCTCATCAATTGCGGCTTTAAGTTCTCTAGATTCTCTATTGAAGTCTACTTTATCGTCGTGCAGTCTGCTCAGTTGCCACCTTATTCGTAACCTTCGCTTATTTTCAAGCTTCTTACGAATTCCTAGGGGAATATTATTTGAGGCATCGGTCGTTTTTAAATATGGTGTCGCTCGCCATGCTGCCACTTGTATTATATTTGTAATATACAAAATTGCATCATCTATGTCCTCTTCTGCTTTCAAACGGATCTTCAAATCAACAACTTCCTCGAGATATTAAGAGAATGCATGCCAGTCCGTTTTATGGTTGTACAGTGTCATATTCTGGTTTTTGTGTATAATAGTAGCACTAAATGTTGCTAAGATTGGACTATGATCAGACACTGTGTCGTATGTCAATTTTACGTCTAGATACATATCTGATAGACCTTTTATAATAAAGAAGTCGAGTAAATCAGGTGTTTTCTGAGGGTGTGATAGCCAGTAAGTTGGTTCTCCAGTAGAGAGAGGGGTTTGCCTGAGATTATCCACAGATTTCTTTAGCTCTCGCCCACGGGTAGTCATTAACCTAGATCCCCAGTATGTTTGTTTGCAATTCCAGTCACCTCCGCAAATGTACTTATGGCCAAGTGCGCTGAAATATCTATTAAACATCTCCTCCTTAATCTTATATTTGGGTGGACAATATACGGCACTGACACTAAAAGGACCCATTACTCCGTCAACTGTGATTGTGGTAGCTTGTAGGTATTCTTCTTTAAACTTACTGTGTAGGTGATGTCTTAAGTTCTTTTTAATAATTACTGACGTTCCTCCATGAGATGTTCCATCTGGATGATTTGTTGCGTATACACAATAATCATTGAGTGTAACAGATTTTTGATCATTCAAGTGCGTTTCAGATATTAATGCAATGTCTACTTTGTTATCTTTAATTATCATTTCTAGTTAATGTTTATTTGGAGTTAAACCATTTATGTTCCAGGCTATTATGCGCATAGATGTCATTGTTATTTTACAATAAGTTTGTTTATTAGGGCTATCATATTCCCTACGAGTGCAATCAGTTGATCAATCTTCTCGGTTTGCTGCCGAAATATTTCTTCTAGGCTATTGTATCTTGTCTCAGACATCTGAGAGGTTTCTTTTGTGTTGGTATCTTTACGATGTGTGCGCTGTGACTTTGTTTCGTCAACGTTATTATTTTTGGGACGTGTTCCATCTTTATTTGTAAATATTTGTGCATTTCGTTTAACTATTTTGCTGCACTTCTCTTGTAGTCCTTGAAGTTGTTGTTGAGTAGCTGGTATCGATTCTAAAGAATGATCTTGTGTGTTTGTTTGTGGTTTTTCGCTATATATTTGTCCTATTCTAGGTTTGTTCCTTTTCCTCGCAGTTATCTCTTTGTATACTTGACACCCTTTATAGTTAGCAGGGTGGCTAGCTGAGCAAAGAGCGCAGATTGCTGGAGTATTTTTATCCAGTGTGCAGAAAGTTGATGCGTGAGGGCCAGCACATTTTACACACCTGTGTGGCCTCATACAGTTATTTTTTGTATGTCCGTACTGTTGGCATCTTGTGCATTGTACTATTGTTTTTTGTGGTTTGGGATCTTCAATTACCACTGACTGGTGGTATATATATTTAATTTCTTTGATACGTTTGTTATTTTCGCCGGGTAGGATGTTCATGGGCTCTTTAGTGATTTTTTTTCGGGCCGAAACTATTTCTCCCTTAACTTTGTTTCCAGTTGCTTCTATTGCTTTAACTATTTCATCCACAGGTGTACTAGAGTGAAGTTTTTTGATCACAAATCTCGGGCATCTCTCGTCCTTACGCGTGAATGTGTGTCCAATCAGCCCTTCGTTACGGATGTGCTCTATCATGATTTTATATTTTTCAACAGATGTTGATGAAATTACTAGTTGGTTCTTTGATATGATTTTGAAGGTATAATCATTTTCCCCAACAACTTCTTCAATTCATTCCGTTAGTTTCGTGACGTCATCTATGCCGTAAAGTATAATTGGTGGTAGTTTATGGTTAGTTTTTTTTCAGGATAGTTGTTTTATCAGTGTCAGACTCTAGTGGTAGTGTTGAGAAGCTATTTGATATTTCAATATCTTTATCATAACTATGGTCTAGGTTGATACCTCGCGACTTGTTGACGGCTTGTTCTCTTGATGTGTTGGTTTTAGGCAGCTTTGGACTTTTGTGCTGTTCTCCTGTAGGTGAAAGAAGTTTCTTTTGTGTTTGTTCGGGGACTCTCTGCCATGTGACTTTATTTGCAGAGTTGTAATGTTTTTTCTCTTGGTCAGGTGTCTTTTGATTTGGTTGGACTTGAGCAACATCACCAAGTGAAAATGAGTGCCCTCTATGGAATAAACCGGCGTGTAGCACTTGCTGAGTTAGAACTTTTGGTTTAGTAGTTGTATTAGCTTGAGCTGTGTTACTGTTGTCTATCTTATTATCTGTGCTGTTGTTTTTTTTATCGTATTAATGATAACTCATTTTGTTCCCACTAGTTGGGTTGTTATAACACGTCACAAGAGGGGTAACGCCCATTCCCTCAAGAAGGCAATATACAACGACGTTTGCCGGGTCCGTCGAGGTTGGCGCTAGCGACTGAAACCCTCAGCCATTCATCCTTTCCGCGCGTTGCCCACGTTAGGATTGGGGTAATTTGTTGCGAAGGTTGTCTTCCGCTTGGCCCAGGCCGTGAAGCCAAAGCACCCGGTCTCACGACACATGACCGCGAGGTCACGGGTTATGAAGGTCATTTCCTACCTTCATTACAACAGGCTTTTCAGTCCATTGTCATGGTAGGTTAGTTAACTGCCGCCTACGACTCGGCGTTGTTACTCGATTGGCACCACCCAGGGGGCACGTGTAGGGTGGGTCTAGAAAAAGATGGTAACTCCTACGGACGTGAGTAAATTCACCCCCTTGTTTGAGAAAATGGAGAAAATAAATAAACTAGTTATATGGCTGCTGGAACAAACCCAGTTCTGTTGATATTCAGATTTCCCCGGAATTTCAGTTATCGTGACAATAGGCTACCCATGTGCTATTCTGATGTATAAGTATCATCAAAAGCCGTTCAGCAGTTTTTGCATGAAATAAAAGTTGGTAATCATATTGGTTGCCGCATCATAATGATGTAAATATAACGTAAACAAATTAATTTAAAAGTTGGGTGCGTGAACGGTTAATTTCGTTTATTATAAAGACTGATCATTATAGCGGTAATAGCCTAGTGTTGGACGTGACGGCCTGCCGAGACAATGGTCTCGGGTTCGATCCCCAGTTACCCCAGGCACACATCTCTGACTTTTCAAAGTTATAGGTGTATTAAAAATGTTAACTATCGGTCGCTTAATAATGTCCCCGGTAGCTTGCAATAGGCTCGGCTCCTATTACATTGGGACCGAAACATACTTGCTAAGTGTGGGTGTGTAATACACCTCTGCCTTCTCCTTGCGGTATAAAGGCGTGAAGTTATGTTATTATCATTTTCTTGACATGCTAGTAGATTGCTTTATTATTTAATGTAACATTATATTTTTTTTATTATTATTCACATACATCTTTAATATATTCTCATAATAAATAAATACATTTTTAAATATATCAATTATTAAAATACATTTAAAAATATAAAAATCATTATGGGGACCCACCAGTATCGGGAACAGGGTCCAAGCTACTGGTGGTTAGGGCTCCAGAGACAGGAACCGCCTCACGATGCATGCCGTGTCCAAAAGTACCGCCTTCTGTATCAAACCCTGGACCCAAGGATCCAACGCGAGCCTCTTAAGATGGTGGTCGAGGCTCTTGCCTATAAAACCATTCACTGCGACGATTATCGGCACAATAATTGCTGAATCGACATCCAACATGTCGACAATCTCGTGTGCCAAGTCCAGATATTTAATCTGCTTATCTTTCTCAGCCTTCACGAGATTTTCATTATGAGGGATGGCAACATCAACAATTATTGCGAGCCGCTCTGATCGATCTACCACCTCAATATCAGGTTTGTTGGCTACAACAGTCCTGTCTGTGATGATAGATCGATCCCAGTACAATGTGATATGACCATTTTCTAGAACAGATTCCGCCACATACCTGTAGTACGGCACCTCAACATCTACAAGCCTGTATTTCAGAGCAAGTTGCTGGTGAATGATCCTGGCTACTTGGTTATGCCTGTGCAAGTACTCGCCGTTAGCAAGACGCGAACAGCCGGAAACTATATGTCTGAGGGATTCACCAGGCTGGTGACACGCACAACATATGTCCGTGGTGCCATCCCTCAGAATATATTTCCGGTAGTTATTCGTCTTGATAACTTCATCAGCAATTGCACAAACAAACCCTTCGGTTTCCCCAAAAAGGTCACCGAAGCGTAGCCAGTTCACCGAGGCTAAAAAGTCTACATCTGGCCCATGCAGGGTCCGGTAGAACCTGCCATGAAGCTCCTTGCTCTGCCATACAAGCCTGCGATCATCAGTGCTAAGTACTACAGGTCTGCGCCAGCTGTCCTTAGAAAGACTGAGCGGGGTAAACCCGGCATCCACTGCTACCACATCGCGATGCACATCCACGTTCGCGTTGAGAAAATAATCTCTGAGGTTGCATACCTCGCGGTTGTGCAGGGATTTGACATTTAGAAAGCCACGACCCCCACACTTCCGCGGAATCTACAACCCCATTACGGATGAGCGTGGATGATGCATCCAATGTGCCGTCAGCAGTGTACGGACCTTTCGGTCTAAGGTGTCCAGTTCAGTCTGAGTCCACTTGAGTATGCCAAAGGAGTACATGAGAACCGGCATGACCCAACCGTTGCAAGCTCGAACCTTATTGCCACCCGATAAAAGACTATTCAGTACCTTTTTCAGGCGGCCAAAGAACCGCTCTTGCAACGATTGTTTCATGTCAGCCTCATTAATACTTAAAGCCTGTGACATACCCAAGTATTTGTAGGTGCCGGTTTGGAGAAGTGATCTTAGGTTAATGGAATCTGAGAGCTGAATCTCTTCAGATTCCACCATCTTTCCTTGCTTTACATGAATCACAGCACATTTATCCACACCAAATTTCATGTTGATAGAATTACTAAAACTTTCAGTTATTTTTAGTAAACTTATCAATTGAGGTTTGGTGTGGGCAAACAGTTTTAAGTCATCCATGAACAACAAGTGGGACACTACCTGACCACTTCTTCGTTACCTGTAACCTAGCCCTGAACCCTCCAGCAAGGTACTGAGAGGATTCAGCGCTAATCAAAACCATAATGGACTCAGACTATCACCCTGGAAGATACCTCGCTCAATCTTTACAAGTTCGCCGTTCCCCCTGACCCGTCGGCACCCTGGATAGCCAAGAACCGTTTTCCATTGCCCCATACATGACTTTAAGAAGGTGCGTAGAGTTGTATTTATTTTATACAACTCCGACACCCTCAACCTCCTCCTATGAGGCACAGAATCGTACGCTTTCTTGTAATCTATCCAACATGCCGCCAGATCCTTTCGGTTACGACGAACTTGCTGGGTAATGGTCATATCAATGAGGAGGAGCTCTTTAGTACCACGAGCCCCCTTCCTACATCCATTCTGAGTGTCTGACATAATTGAATTCGATTCAACATATTTTAATATTTTAGCATTCAGAATAGATGTAAGAAGTTTATAGACCGATGGCAAACATGTAATCGGTCTATAACCTGTCTTGTGGAGCAAGTGGGTTACTCCAGTTGTCATAAAATCTGGGATCGAACCAGATTCTACGGATGATTGAAACTGAGATGCTAAGCAGCCATGTGAACTACGTAGCCATTTCAGCCAGAAATTGTGCAGTCCATCCGGTCCTGGAGCTTTCCAATTTGATAACGAACGGACTGCACTTGTAACATCCTCGCTGGAAATGACTACGTTTTCCATTTCTGGAATATGTTCACATGACCGCTCAACATCCCGCATCCAACCACTCTCAGTGTGCCCAATAGGCGCCGACCACATGCTACGCCAAAATGTGTTTGTGACGTCTGCATCCGGCAGCTGCCCGTTAGTCACATCTGAGTCTGGTCGGTCCCAGTTTCTATAAACCCACTTTTGGTCCCTTTGAAATGTACGATTTAAGGTATATCGGTCCACGCGTTTTTTATATCTGCGTATCCGGTTTGTCCATGCATAGACTTTCTGCTTTAGGAAGTCAATGCGTTCCGTGAGCCGAGATGTATAGTCATGAGGACTGATACCAGTCCCCAAGAAAGCTCGGCGCACAAAGCGCATGACCCTGGGACGTGTATTCCCAGACCTAAAGCAGATTAGCTTACCGATAAGTGCCCTTGTCTCAGCAATACGCCGTTCCATTCTGTACTGCCACGCCGGGATAGCAGATCTTTGTCACATGCCAGTATCATGTTCATGAAACTTGACACCTGCCTTACGACAAGCCGCTACGGCGGCGCAGTACAAAATTGAGTGCGTATCACCAAGATTCTCACTATTCTCTAGAAAACTAGGTAATAGCGAGTCAAGGGCACCTACCAGCGCTATATTACGCCCACGCATAGGCAATCGGGGCAGGCGCGGCCTAATTGTTGGTGACATGTACCGATATTCCCCAATCGCACATTTCAAAGCACCCATAACCTCCTCATTGCACTGGATACTTACGTTACAAACCATATCATCCACATCCGCGACGGCATTATGACCCATCCGCGATGCATCTGTGTTGCCGGTAGCACTAACGGGTTGGACGTGAACAGCCTGGCTCGTAGGTAAGTATTCTGAGCGTAGCCTATCAAATACGACGTTATCCAGCTTGTTACTGCGCTGGATAACTCGCAACTTTATTAACTTGCATTATTATTATTATTTTCTTGACATGTTAAAAAAATATTAGAGAATGTTATTTTTTATGTATATTGTATTGCATGCCGCAAGGTAAATACAGTGTTCTCTACATCTAACAATGATTATGTAACAACCTATGTACCTGTATTTAGCAATTATAAATAAATGAATGTGAAAAAGACTGACAAAATCAAATTGACCCTCAATGATATGACATAGATGCAGAGTGAGGCATCCAGATGTTTTCCATGAAATGTCAGATATATACTCATTAGCTGATATTGCTGACGTAAATAATTCCACTGCCGTCCTTGTGTTAAGGCTTATGTCGAATTTGCCTTTATGATTACCTACGCTATAATTATAAAGAAAACAGTACAAATTTGAGTGCTGTTTATGAATAATTATTTATTTATAAAAAAGAAAACGCCCGAAATTCAATATACAACCAGCAAAGAAACAGGAAACGGAAATAAATTGGAGCAACGGAAATTCCACAGGCTGTGGAGGAGTAACGAACCTCTTTAGTTGAAGCGTATAGTTTTTACTGTAGTGGATAATTGTCTCTGGCTCCAAGAGGAACTCAGAAGTAAGAAGAGCTGGGAATCAAGTAAAAATAAAGTGAAATGTTTCATATACGTACATTATTTTATATCCTCTATATACTACTAGAAACCATCAAGGGGTACATATTTTTGCAATTTTTCTAGTCGTAATCAACGGATTCACGAACAAAGTTTTTACGCTAATTTTACTTTCTTATGCACTTGATAACACGTATCTCGTAGTAGTATAGGTGGTCGTCTCGCAGCTTAGTACTGCATCGAGTGTTGTAGGTTCGCTCCATACAGTAGACAGTATTTCGCGTGACCCAAAATTTATTTTTTCGATTCTACATGTACGAAAATATCAACTCAGCCAACTATTTATACTATTTGCTGTTATTTGCACTATTGACATAATATGTATACAAGATCTAACTTAGAAAGAAGATGTCGTGAAAGTCTTCCGCATCAAATTCAATTGGGCGCGTACCCAAAAGCTAACTAATTTGGTTTAATAATAAATACTACTTCCAATAAGATGAAAATATTTCAAAAGTACACAAGAAAAGGTAAAACTTTTAGAGAAGCACACCTCTACACAATAAAAATAATACGTCCATCATACAATTTAAAAGCACTTTGGCTCTCAAATAAAACGCTGCATTGTTAGTCAGAAAGAACGATAAATTGAACACGAATACAACGCCAAACTGTAGTACGTGGGATTTGCATCGTATCTATTACAGACAAACTGATGCGTTAACACAGCACTTTATGTATACAACTACAGCTTGATTGTTTCTTATCAACATTGCACAAACTGGATTGGGTTGAGAATAATTCTCAACCCAATCCAGTTTGTTTTGGTTTTGGATTTTGGTTAAACGGGACAGCACGATGAGAATCTGATTAGCTTTGGTGAATAACCGACATTGCATAGCTTTGACATTTAGATGCGCATATTCGAAATTGTCATCTGAATTAGAATAGAAATAGGAGTAGGAGTGGAATGATGATATAGAGAGCCGATACATTTTCGTGTTTTTTCGATCCACCTTACAATTCAAAGTTCTGGAAAATGCTATTAAATTAAATTATGATTAAAGGCTATGAATTAGTAGAAATAAAACAAAAAAAATGGCAGAATGTGAACGCTGTAGTCAGTCTACTTTCATGATCACTTCCAGAACTTCAAAGAACACTCTCTCATTGAGAAACCACAGCGTTATAATTGACATGAAAACCTTCTCAGCCAAAAAACAGACATGGCACATACAAAAAAAACACAATTCAGTAACACAATTATGAAAAGGACATTTTCGCGTTGCCCCTGAACGCCTAAACACTGTAACAAACCATGGCGTTGGCAAGCAAAAACCATTTATTGGTCTACTCTAGGTCCAAAACTTTACAGAGGATACTGCAAAAACAGATCGTCGGTCGCATCGAGCGCTAATCTGATCGTGAGAGGTTGTCGCCTGTCGCTTACACAATCCCCGCAGTGGAGGACTTAACGAGAATTGTTTCAAAGCTTACATTTCGTGTAACCTCTGCTGATTCCAAGTAGTTTGCGTCCTGACTATTTGAAGCGTTGAATTGTTACGATATTTAGAAGCTTTAAAAAAAAAATTAAAACCAAAAATAATAATGAAATGAAAAAACTATCCGTTTAACACATATTCTTATAGCATTATATGCGTACATCGTAGTAAATCTGCACGTAAAACAGACGCAAGACTGTGCATCTTTGTGCCGTAATAAAGTAGTGCTCCACTTCAGTCATAAACAATATTAACACAAAGAAATATAATTGCCAATATACCCCCAATCCTGAAATAAAAATATACATCTGACATTTCCACATCTCTAACCCTACATCTTCCTTTTTTATTTCACCCATCACCTAACTCAAAAACACAATCACAATCCCCACACGACGACATTCCCAAACTTTGTCACATTATCATCACCCCATCAAATTCAACACTTTATATTGTCATTAAACGGCTAGCGAATCGTTTCAGGCACTCGCCTGCTTATGGAAATAAAGAGTTAAGTGGATTTTTTCTACCTTTGAGCCTTTATAGTTTATGCGTTCCGGTCTTTGAATCCGCCGGGTTGAACCTAAAGTTTCAATATAAGATCAGTCGAATAAAGTTTTAGAGTACATTAAAGTGGATATTACATTAAAGTGACTCGAATTTTTGGGATAAAGCTCAAAGAGTCTCTTAAATAATTTTGGAGAAAGCACTAATATTGGACAAAGCGAAATGTTCTGAAAATTTCGTCTGCTTTTTTTTTGTTATGTCTCTAACTCAGTTTTCTTAAACCTTTCCGTCATGAGTGAATTAATTCGCTAGCGGCATAATTTATACACGTAAGCCTACATCTAGTAACAATAGTACCATACTATAGATTAACATGGCAATGTTTGGATGCCGATTTAGCATAATTTTTCGACACCTACGTATTTTTGAAGATATTATGTGATTTATATGAAAAAAAAAAACACTTTACTACTTCTTTTTTTAGACTTGAAGCAAATTAATTTATAATTCTACATTTTTCGACGCTGTGCAGTAACTTAGAATCTCCTTACAATAAAATACGAAAAATACTTTTAGAGAACATCATCATCAGCCCGTTGTTCTACACTGCTGGATATAGGCCTCACCAATGGTATACCACTGAGTTGGAGGCAACTTAGGTAATTAAAAAAATGACAGAGCCAGTTTTCTTAAAATTCTAAATTGTGGCTGCTTAAAAATTACAGCTAAGTTACTTGAAAATTTCTAAATAACTCCAAAAATAATAATTATCTCCTTGACCAAATTTACGCCGAAATTTCATCATCCTATCTTCACAATCACAAGAACTTGAATCTTGAGGGTTAAAGTATCTAGTTACAAATTAAAAGCTCAGGTATTAATAACATGGAGATATTTATAGATTTTAATGAGAGTGTTCGTTATGCAGCCGTCTTCGTTTACACTTGGGAGCGATGTTGGTTTGTTAGGGCCTTTTGATCGGTTTAAAAATATTGATTTATATTTTAAACTATGATGATGGTCCTTAGGAGTAAACCAGCATGTTATTTCGCTGGTTAAGTTCAGTTAAGCTTTTTTAAATACTTTGACACATTTTATCAGTGATACCTTGTTTAGTGGCGTGCTTTGTAGATGACAATAGGAACATAATCATAATCCTTTAACTTGGTTGTGTTCAGGATGTGCGCTTTCTAGTTTGACCTACGATAGAATAATTATGAGCCGCCACTGTGAGCTTGTAGCGTATGACCGGTACCTACCGAGTGTACGTTATAATACCGTCCATACGCTCGGCCAATCAGAGAAAGCCATCGTCCGCGCTCGCAAAGCCTGACCAAATATGGTCATAAATGGACTCTCACCCTGATGGAGGGCCCTGTATATAAAGGGGCCGACAGAGAGGCCGGCACCGCTACTCTAACTTCGCTTCTACTACCTACCTACTATAACTAAGCGTACCTACTGACCCTACGTCGTATCTACGTGTATCCTGGTCCCAGCTACGGGTAAACACTACATTTACTGCGTTAGCGTACTGCCCATCTCTCTACCTGCTAGCTGAGGCCGGCTGACGCCGCCTGCCTGACTCTATTGGTTGAGGCTCTCCTAATGCTGCTTTCCTTCAGGTTCCAGGTTTACCTTAAGCTCCGGGCTACGCTACCTAGACCGCTACACCTGCTGCATCGCCTTCGGCGTCCCTCTGTCGAAGAGTCTGGCCTGCCCCGCTCATCGCACACACACCGCCGACACCTGCCAGCTGAGCCAACGGCCTGCGAGGATCTGCCGCTACGCGCAGCCCTTCGAGCAACCTGCCCTGCACACTACCGGAGGGAACAGCGTGGGAGACTGCAGCCCTTAGTGTTCAGGCCAGTGTCGTGTTGTTGGTCGGTCATACCCGTGCAAGGGAAGTGAGACAATACTCGGCAATAAACGCATATAGAACCTTTTCTGCGTTTTACTGCCAGAACCCGTTACAGTGGCGCCTAACGTGGGGCTCGACTGTAACGGGTTCTGGTAGTAGTAAAACGTAGCCGGGTTCCAGGTTCACCTTAAGACTCCGGCTACGCTCCTAGACCGCTACACTTTCCTGCATCGCCTTCGGCGTCACCTCTGCCGAAGAGTCTGGCCTGCCCTGCTCATCGTACTCGCACCGCCGGTGTCTGCCAGCTGAACCAACGGCCTGCGAGGATCTACCGCTACGCGCAGCCTTTGAGCAGCCAGTGCTTACACACTACCGGGGGGAACAGCGTGGGAGACTTCAGCCCTTAGTGTTCGGGCCAGTGTCGTGTTGTTGGTCGGTCATACTCGTGGCAAGGGAAGTGAGACAATACTCGGCAATAAACGCATATAGAACTTTTTCTGCGTTTTACTACCAGAACCCGTTACAAGCTGTTTATGGGTATATTCTATTGCTTGGGCCAGTCTCAGATGATCTAAAGGTGCTGAAGGTTGGCAACGACTGCCAAAGCCGTTCATGACGGTTGAGATGGAAGCAGGGACATTAATTGCTTATTCGATAGTAACCTAACTTAAAATAGTTTGACATACATTTCTGCGTAATTCTTTGGAAACATTCATAGCCTTATTTTATAGAAGTGCACCGTGGCTAGTGCTACAAATGCTTTGTTATGTAACTGACGAAATACATCTGACAATACTGGACATTTCTTACAGATTCTTTACAAGCATTGCATAAATTTCTACAGTATACTACTGTATATACAGTGTACAGCGTATTGCGCATATATTTTTACTAGTATTTAAGCATAAGTTGGATTTATTCACATATTTTACTTTATCTGAGGATAATAATAATAATACTTTATTTATCTTTACAAAGATTGCAGTACATGGTTATATAGTTTGAACAGTCATGGTAAAATTACAGATTTGCTACAATTATAGTGGGTGCAGTTCTGATCTCCTAACTAGGTTATAGTATAACCTGTATGAAGGAGTGACAGTTCCGATCCCCCATGGATTAGGAAATGTGTATTTTACAATTAACATAATTATGTATTACTGCTACAAAATTATAGTAAAACTAAAAGTAAACTAAGGAAAGAACCAAAAGAAAAATAATACATCTTAAACTAGGTATTCTTAAATGTGCTTCAAAGCTACTATGCATGTGTGTATATATGTATGTGTGTATGTATGTGTGTGTGTGTGTGTGTGTGTGTGTGTGTGTGTGTGTGTGTGTGTGTGCGTGCGTGCGTGTGTGTGTGTGTGTGTGTGCGGATGCGTGCGTTTACTTATCCTAAATTAGCATTTTTTCCGCTTCTTCATATGTGTAGTCTAGAAGTAATGGGTAGACCATTTTTTTGCATTTATAATATGACAATCAGTATACTGAAAGATGTTTATTTATTTTATTATATAAAGAAGGGCCAAGAAAATAAAAGAATCTTTTAATGAATTTAGAGCGTGTATGTGGGACAGTACAAATCAAATCTTTTCAACGTTTATCGATTGACCTGTATGGCGTTTTTTTGTGTTGTAAGAGTACTGTTTTCATGATAAACTGTTGTCTAACGTTTAGAATACTCCACTTCTGGTATAATTCTTTGGTAGGGAAGATAATCGGGCGAAAAGTAGCGACTTTTAATACTGCTCTATGTGCTATCTCTAAAGGTTTCAAAATCGTTTTAGTAGCACCACCCCAACACGTGATGCAATATGTGACAATAGATTGGCATAATGCATAATAAACATTGCGTATGATAGTTTGATTAGCAACTGTCTGAAGAGTTTTAAAAATAAATATAAGCTTCCGGACCCTGCCTGTAAGAATGTTTATATGCGATTTAAAGTTTAAAGTTTTGTCCAATGTTACACCTAGATATTTTATTTGGTTTACTGAGATTAACGAAGGGCAATTGCTAGGAGTTTGGGGTTGACAATCGCAAGAGTGAGCTATTAAAGTTATGGGGTTGGGTGGTTGAGAGGGTGCACTGATTGAATATGTAAGGAAGTTGGTTTTGGTAGTATTTAGTGTAAGCGTGTGTTCATTTAGCCAGTTTAGGACAGTGTTGAATGCGAGTTGCGCTCTGACTTCCAGTTGTGGCCATGTTTCAGCTACAACTGTTATCGCAGTATCATCCGCGAATGATATTATTTTACCATTTTGGATGTTGACGTCGCAAAACTCATTAATGAAAATAAGAAAAAGGGTTGGCCCTAGTATACTTCCCTGGGGCACACTATAATGAATATAAAGTTCATTACCACTGTAAGTGTTTATTTTGACAAACTGCGATCTATTTGTTAGGTAGCTCTTGAAAATTTCTAATTGAACACCTCTAATACCCATTTCTTCAAGTTTTAATAAGAGAGTCGGGATGGGGACCGTGTCGAACGCTTTTGCAAGGTCTAAGAATATGGTTAGGACTTTTTTATTGTTATTAATACTTTGTACCACGTGATTAGTTAGTTCGTGGACTGCGTCGCATGTTGACAAGTTTCTGCGAAAACCGAATTGTTGAGATGATATTAGGTTATAGTGCTCCAAGTAATTAACCAACTTCTTATTAATTAAACGTTCGAGCACCTTAGATAGCGCACTTAGGACTGCTATTTTTAATTTAAATTGATAAAATCGGAGATGATGCCTATAATATAAAAAATATCAAAATCATAATTAATAAAATGTCAATATCTAATGCGACTTATAAATATAATTGATTATCAGATGACATGTATTTGCAGTCATCTCTGCTGCATGGGAGACTCCCATCGGTCTGCGAATACATTCAGAACACTGTTGGCACTGCCACGCATACGAGTCATTATAGAGGCGCACCGTTTTCTAATAATGGCTCCAAAGCCATCTACATGCGCGTCGGTAAACATACGAGAGGCACTACATCACCACGGATATCCCAACAGTACTCTGAATGCGTTATTATATTGGACACGCAGATCGCGTATGTATGCCCGCTGCGTGTAACTGACCCACAGATTGCATGTGTAAAAAGATTGGCAATAAGCTTTAAAAAGCGTTATCTTAGCTGGTATTGTACAGCGTGCAAATCTGCGAGCCAGCATATTACATCGGACAGCCAGCGACTAAATCGCAATCATCTTTTAAATCCTCGGTGACCCAGTGGCCTAAATACATATATTTGTTAACCCTTCGTAGGACCTGTCCATTGAGTGATACTGTAGGTATTTCCGTGTAGGCAACAGTTTTTGCACTAAAGAGCATGATCTCACTTTTATTTGTGTTATATTTAAGCCCATGAGTCACCGCATAGGATTCACAAATAGCCAATAGACATCTTAAGGCACCAACAGATGGTCCCAGAAGTACCATGTCATCTGCATAACTATAATTATTCACACAAACGCCATCGACATGGCATCCTACATTGGTACGCTGAGTCCCACTATTAGCTGATTAATGTATAGATTAAACAAGCGAGGCGATGTGAGACCCCCCTGCCGTACACCACATTCCAAACGGTAGACACTTGAGTGTTCGTCTGCCCACCTAACACTGTTTCTCTGGCTGGTATACCAATACTTAAATATTGAGGTAAGTTCCGGCGGCAAGGTAGTCTCAGTCTCAAGTTTACGCCACAATACATCATATTGGACCAGGTCGAAAGCCCGCGACAAGTCCAAAAAACAGGCAAACACTGGTGTTTTCCTTGCCGTATAGTATTGAACAGTCTGCTTGAGACATAAGATAGCACTTTCCGTAGAAAGACCTGGTTGAAAACCGAACTGAGAGTCGTGTATGTTGCAGTGTTTATTATATGTTTATCAAGCAGACTATCCAAGACCTTGGCTACCACTGTCGCCAGTGAAATGGGCCTGTAATTGGACATGTCAGAGGCGTCCCCTGTCTTGTTCTTTATAATTGGCACTACAATTGTATACATCATGTCATCCGGCAGATAAGAATGGCTTATACACAAATTAAACAATAAAGCCAACACACGAGGTACATGTACACCTCCATGCTTCAGGTGCTCTATGCTGAGGCCGTCGTGGCCCGGGGACTTACCTTTTTGCATTTTACTGATTACAGAAGCAACTTCCTTAGCTGAAAATCGGACAATAGCGTCACCGCTGCCACAGGCGGCCCCAGCATAGCTCTGTCGCGGCACTCGCACACCGGGTGATTCAACCTTAAAATGTCGCTGAAAAGCTTTCGCTATTTCTTTCGGTTCGTGCACACCCGCCACACACACCGGAATGCTCGTTGTCGGATTCAATTTATTAGTAGATTTCCAAAATTTCCCGAATTGTTTATCTGCGTGATTTCTTGCTATTATGTCCATCTTTATTTGCTGCTGATTATCTAAACAATACTTTAATTTTCTCTTAAAAATCTTTTTTGTAGAACACATATCGTTATAGATAGAACCGGAGGTAGGTTTTCCACACGATAACCACATCTGATAATGTAATCGAGCCTCCCGATGTGCATCGCGGACGTGAAAGTTCCAGCCGGGTATGTATTTTCTCTTGGTACGGTTATATGCACCAATATGACTACATTTAGCACCATCACTGAGAATACCAATTATTCTATGATACATTGCATCCAACACTGCACGGTGATCCTGTGTAAGGACGGGTGTTGAGAGAGAAATTAAAGATGTTGTTTGTTCAACGAACAGTTTTATTCTTCTTTAAATATAATAGTGATTACACTTTTATAGATACTAAGATAGGCATGTATTACATATGTATAACTCCACTACACCTCCCTTCTTTCAAAAAATATTAAATAATACACAATGTTTATTTTATTTTGATACACAATTGGCTTAAACTTTTAAACTAAAACGATTACGCATTGATACAATAATTATCTTAATATATAAAATCCTTGCGTTACTGACTGACTGACAGACACGCTACAGTCGAAACTATTGGGCGCAGGAAGCTGAAATTTGGCATGTATGATCCTTGGAAACCGTAGGGGTGCACTAAGGAGGGATTTCCCGAAATTTCCACGGGATCGGCCAAAGCGGGTACATTTAAAAAAAATGCAGGCGTAGCTGCGGGCGTCTTCTAGTAAGTATATAAATAGACAAGTACAGGTTATGAAAATACTGGGTGTTACACAGTTATTAAGTTTTATACAATTTTGTTCTATTTTTGTGGACTATATAAATCTTATTGTCTCTAATAATTTTAACATTTGGTGATAAATCTTCTAAAACTTTAAATGGGCCAATAAAAACATTCTGAAATTTGTTACAATTTTCATTTCTTATTAAAATTAAATCGTTCGGCTTATAAATAATTGGATTAATTTGCTGATCGTAATTATGTTTACGCGTAACTTTTGACAATAATAATTTTTTCCTAGCCTGCTCTTGAGATTTTTGTAGTCTATACTTTAAGGTTAATGGATAATCATCAGAATTATACAGAGGTTCAACTCGTTGAGACAAATTTGTAGGTAATTTACACAATTTGCCAAAAGCCAATTCATATGGAGTGAATTTTGTAGATGTGTGTACAGTAGTATTATAGCTAAAAGACCAATACGGAACCCAAGTGCTCCACTCTCTGGGATTATTATTAGTCTGTATCCGAAGATAAGCATTTAAATTTTTATGTGTATTTTCAAGCGCACCGATAGATTCATGATGATAGGCGGTTGAAAATAATTGTTTAACACCAAGTAATTTACAGACCTCACTCATTGTTGAAGCTATGAACTCTGAACCTTTATCTGTCGCGATTTCTCGCGGTATACCATACCTGAATATGAAGTTTTCCACGAAAGATCTTGCTACGGTGACAGCGTCCTTACGATCTAAAGGGTATGCTTCTACGAACTTAGTGAGTTCGCATTGAATAGTTAAAATATATACCTTACCATAATAATCCTTATCTAGGGGCCCCACTAAATCTACAAATATCTTATCAAATGCTCCTGTGGCAGTGCTCGTTACCACCATAGGCTCTTTAACGGGCAAAGAATGCTTTTGCATTTGGCATTTCTTACATTTACGCACAAAATCAGTAACGTCACGTTCCATACCAGGCCAGAAATAAGATCTTTTTATGTTATTTAACATTCTTCTTATTCCGGCATGACCACTAGTCGGTAGGATATGATAGTCATTAATAATTACTATTTTGTCATCATTAGAAATTATTCTCCTAACTTCCTTTAGAATATGTAGGCGTGGTCTGGACCATGCTTTTCTATTATTTATTTCTCTTGACAACCAATCAATAAATTCATTACAACTTGCAAGTTTTATAATAAAGAGATTTTCTATATTCTTTCTTTTACAATATTGCTCCAGCTCACTCACATATGCGTCTCGCGCGATATATGATCGGAAATCTGGACAAGTATATAATCTCATTTCATTTTTACTATACAGAAAGCTATCACAACTATTTAATTCACCTTTCATAATACTCATATTTCTCCGAGAAACTAATACTAATTCAACAGAATTTGACGGCTTTGTAAGCATTTCCACAACCTTCGGTTGATCAGGCCGAACGTCAGTGGTCGAGTTAGGCAAAGTCGACAAATTAGGGTGAATTACCTGTTGACCTTCCATTTTCTTTCGTTGATTCCTTGTCATAACATTAATTATCCGTTCACTCATTTCTTTCAATTCTTCTGATGTAACTTTTATCCTAGATAATGCGTCTGCAGCAACATTATCTTTACCTTTTATATACTCAATCACAAAATCATACTCCTCTAAAATTAGTCGAAATTTTGTTAATCTGCTTGAAGGATTGTTCATGTTAAATAAATATATCAAAGGGCAATGATCTGAGAAAATTTTGAACCTTTTGCCAAACAAATAAGGGCGAAAATATTTAATAGACCAAACAATTGCCAGCATTTCTTTTTCTATGGTTGGATAGTTTAACTCGGCTTTATTCAGACTACGGCTTGTATACGCTACTGGTCGACCATCACTATTGCATAAAACAGAAGCTATTGCAAAACCTGAAGCGTCTGTGTACAGCTGAAATTCATTGTTTTCTGAAAAATCTGGGTACTGTAATAAAGGGGGAGAGACTAAGCTATGTTTCAATCGTTCAAATGACTTGGCACATTCCTGTGACCAAATGAATTCAGCATTTTTCCTTAGCAATTTATTTAAAGGAATTACTATTTCGGCAAAATTTGGAATAAAACGGCGATAATAATTAGAAAAAGCTACAAATCGTCTTACGTCATCGACATTTTTAGGTAGGGGATAATTTTCTATTATTTTTGTCTTTTCAGGGTCAGGTTTTACTCCGTCTGCACTAACTACATGTCCTAAATACAGTAACTCTTTCACCAAAAATTTACACTTGTTGGGGTTCAATTTTAAGTTGACCTTTCGCAACCTAGAAAAGATATCAATTAAATTTTTATTATGGTTTTCCAAATTTCGTCCAATACATACTAAATCGTCCATATAATTATAGTAGACATTTATCATAGTTCAAACCTGATAATGCTACAGACATTGCCCTTGAAAATGCGCTCGGACTAGTCTTAAGACCCATTGGCATCCTTTTCATTTGATATTGTTTATCATACGTGAAAGCAGTGCACTTTCTGCTATTTGGACTTAATTCAAATTGATAGTAACTATTTTGAAGGTCAAGATGACTGAAATAAATGGCACCTGAAAGCGAGTCTAGAATTTCAACTATTTTTGGGAGAGGAAATCGATCATCGGCAATATTTTCATTCAATTTTCGGTAATCTACTACGAGTCTATACTTTTTGTCGTTAGAATCTGATTTTTTCGGCACCAAAAGTATAGGACTAGACCATTCGCTTGTTGCTTCTTCAATAATGTCGTCCTGTAACATTTTCCTAATTTGTTTTTGAATTTCTCCCTTTTGAGACCTTGGTAATCGATATTGCTTTTTATAAACGGGCACTGTGTTAGGTTTTAATACTATTGACTGCTGATAAATGTTACACGTCGTTAATCTATCACCTTCCAGATGAAAAACGTCAGCAAATTTTGCACAGATTTTCTCAATTTCTAACTGTTCTTCCTTGTTTAAATAATTTAATTTTAACTCGCCAAATAACCTTTTAACTCTTCTGGGTGTTCACGAAAAAATTGACTGACATGACAGGTTCGGTAGATGTACTAGTAGTAGGACTGTTATTCTGTGTATCACGCACCATAATCTAATGCTACATAGTTTCGTCCGCGACTATTACGAGCATAATTACTATTTACGTACGTACCTGAGCCGGGTCTAGAACCACGGTTACCTCGATAGTAGCCACCTCGTTGCTGCCCACGCGCTCGAGTAGGGTGACCATGACCACGCGAATTAAACTGCTGGCCGCGCTGGTTATGGTAGATACCGCGTGCCTGAAAACACCGTCCTCTACATGAATATTTTATATTGTTATGGGTATACTGCCTGTTCGACAATTTCATAATACTGTCCTCTGGATACATAGATGTCTGCTCATCGACCGCACCTCGGATAGCATCCTTCAATGATTCGTAATTTCTGGCGGAAATGATAGTACATAAGTGCCTATTTCGCAAGCCGGAGGCAAACCGTTTTATAGCCATTTTCTCATTAAATGGTTTAATTACGTCATACTTATGAGTATCTCCATCGGCCTGCAAAATGGTTAAGTCAACAAATAAATTTTCAATCTCCTTACCATAGTCCTCGATTGACCGCTGATTTTGTTTACACCGCATCAGTTGTTCTTGTAGCATTGTGAAAGACTTTTTAGATATTAAATATTTGTTCATATCATCAACAAGGAGTTGTACTGTATCATAATGCTGAGCTAATCGCAATTTCGCGTTCTCAGACAACCTAGTTTTTAATATAAAGTTAATAAGAAGAGGTTTTGATTTGTCATCAATTACAGAGCTATACAACTCAATAGCAGAAATTAGCTGTTTGGTAACATTTTCCTTATCATTCATGACCGGAAGTAAGGCGACAGCCGTTTTCATATTAAAAGACTCCATTTTATCAACCACTACAGCACCACTAAAGCACAACACTCCTCAAACACCTTCCTAATCTGTTCCGTAAATTTATTTATTAAACTTAGTTCGTTTTCACTAAATTTCTTAATTATTAATAATTCTCTATCAAAACTTTGTAAAATTATATTCGCCTCCTTATATTTTTTAGAACAAATAGCACCTTGGCGGCGCTGTGGTCCGATCTTTACAAGATATGTCCTTATTTCAAACAAACGACTATAATACTCTTCTAATTTTTCTGCCATCAATACATATTGATAAATGCGATTAATATATTACGTTACATACTACTAGAAATCTAAAGTCCTCTAAATAAGTCCATTATACTGTCGAACCGTTACCGTAACGTACCGCACTAAATATTTTTGCCGCAACGCACCATTACGCACTCTTTATATACCTTTTCGTAACGCACTTTTCCGTTATACCGACACTTTTCCGTTTACCGACACTTTGTTATACATTTTTCACGCCTGGCTGATCCTCTTGGGTACGGAGCGTACCTTGGTCTACGTATCGTCGCCGAAACCAACTGCTTGTTCTCCGGAGGTTGCTCTCATGTATCTCTCTGCGTATCCACTCTCGGTGGCATTTTCCATACAGCCGGAACGCAAAGTACAGCAATGCGACAGTCAGGATGAGACATATCACCCCCAGGATGCAGGTAATGACACTGGTATGTTGTTGCATTTGCTCCAATGCCGAGGCGTTGTTACCACCGCTAGCGTTTTGTGCGATGATTAGAGATTCCTCCTTTGACTGCTGCTTACCCATTTTTCACACAAAACAACAGTTCACAACAGTTCACGATAAAGCGTTCGACGCGAATATTATTACGCAGTAATATTACTGAACACATAATTGCACCAAGTTGTCACAATGTTTAGAATCACAGTTCCTTATTTGGCGATCGGAATGCAACGCGAACCCGATCGCTTACTGGCAGGGTCGCCATGTAAGGACGGGTGTTGAGAGAGAAATTAAAGATGTTGTTTGTTCAACGAACAGATTTATTCTTCTTTAAATATAATAGTGATTACACTTTTATAGATACTAAGATAGGCATGTATAACATATGTATAACTCCACTACACATATTCGAGCACATACTGTCAGCACAATTACTGAATTGAACCGGAAAGTGAAATTTCCTCAATTCTGTATAACAATATTCCCTATATTTATTAATTTGATCACAATTTCGCTCTCCCCAGATCACTTTATTACCCGAAAAACTGATGAGGTAAAGTGATTAAATTAATGTTACACTCAATAAGCAATGGTAGGTGTTCTGATGAGTATACACCATATAAAACAGATGCATTTATTACTAATTGTCTCGCCGCCTTACTCACAACAATATGATCCAGCCAGCGAAAAGCACCGTTAGCAGTGCTTTCAAACGTAAACGTGTCCCTAGGAAGTAACTCCAAGTCAACGCATGACCAGGATTGTTCCGCGCACACCGTAAGTAACTCTGTTGCAAATCGCTCACCTGGATGGGCGTTGTAGTCTCCTAGTACGAACACTGACTCAACATTGGTACTCTCAATTATGGCTATAATTTCACTTAAACACTGAGAAAATTCGAGCAAATCCTCCACAGAGTTTGTAGGCATGTACACAGAAAATATAATTAGCGCCCTATCATTCTGCATAATTCTAATAGCTACTAAACGAGCACTATCGCACGGTATCACTGACACTGTAGGAAAAGCCGATTTCCTCCATAACAATGCAACTCCGCCATACGGTCTTCCTGTCAGTATTCCGGCCGACGTGTCCACGGCAGACTTCCCCGTATAGGCAAAGTCGGCATGTATACTGCCAAGGTACGGTATATCATGTGGCAACAGCCATGTTTCTTGAAGCGCTATAACATCGGCCATACCACATAAGCCGCGCACGTAATCAGCTGATCGGACTACGTTCTTGCAGTTGAACGTAGCCATGGTTATATTCACTCTGTTGTTATGAGTCATGTTTGAAGTACATTTTCTTTCCCATTCAGAGTCTTATCTCTGCCTCGTTCCGCATTAAATCTAATAAAACGTCTAAACGTTATTCCCTCCGGCCACAAGTTGTCGTCCAAGAAGGTGCCCAATTTATGCTTAGATACAAATAACTTAAACGCATTGTATGACCTTTCTGATTTCATATTGATTTTCTCTAGCTTCACAGTTACATTCGATTTACTTTGTATGTACTCACAAATATCTTTCTCTGTCGTTTCCTTATTTACATTTGAGATAAATAAGGGAATTTTTATCTCAGCGGCCTTAAACCTGCCATTTAACTCGGATATGGCTTTTCCGGTTTTACCAGTAAAGCGATTCCTATACCTTGCCTTTTGCACTAAAATCCATTCCTCGTCACGTTTAGGCTCGTTACACTTGCTTTTGTTTCCGTTGTTTACTATCTGAGCTAAACTTATACTCGGCACCGCATCACTCTGTAATATAGAAAACCTGTTCATAGCCGAGACATCTTGTCGCGTGTCACTGGTGACGCATCCATGAGCAGGCGAGTGAGATATTATCGTGGGTTCACTCGTTTCGGCGCATATGTTTTCTATTGTCTCACTTGGCGCAGAATTATCAATTGCGGGTAATGAAAGGCAGATATCGGTTAACGGCTGATCCGACGTCACATAATTTATCATATGTTATGTCCTTGTTTTGATGTAAACATTTCCGTATTTTGTAACGTATTTTTTTGTAATTTCAGGTTCAAAATTAGCCTTTTCAAACTCCTCTTTGGTCACGTAACTGTTTTTGATTTCAGCAACTTCAGAGCGTAGAACCACTAAATCCTTTAACAGTTTTGTCACATCAATGTGATCACAACTGATTGGTGGTAACTTGTGTAGATCGTACGCCACAAACACGGGTATATGTCCAAGATCAATTGTTTTAAACACTGATATTATGTCTTCTAGGTCTTTCTGCTTCTTGTTCTTCCGTCTCGAAACCATCTTCTGGTTCGTTTTGGTCGAAACAAACAACAATTTCTTCACCTCATCTACTTCCTCCTCAGAAAAAGCAGACGAACAGATCCTTATGAGGCTTTCATTATCCCTTACATCGTGTTTATTGCGAATAAACGCCAGCACTTCCGAAATAACCACATTACAATTTGTACACTTTACGCACGTATTTACGGACATCGTAGCAAAATATGCGACCGCTCGCGAGAAGGCGCAAACCCGCACGGTCGGTAATTATTAGGTAAGGTCCCGTCCCCTCCCTTGAAAATGGGATGAATAATTGCCTTTTTAAATGAAGTAGGAAAGACACCAGTGTCGAAACAAAGATTAAATATATGGCATAGGATGGGTGCTAGTAGGCTGGAGTATTTTTTTAGGATATATGGCGATATACCATCCCATCCAGTAGCAGCATTGGTCCTTAGGGAGTATATAGTCGTCAAGATGATTTCGTTGATGTCGGTATGTTCTAGGACGAAAGATGAAGTAGGTGTAATTTTATGTACCGTATTAGAAGTTGTCACTCGTTGTTTGGGAGTTTTCCTGATATTATCAGCAAGATTTTTGCCAACATTGACGAAAAAGGAATTTACTTGGTCACAACATTCCATCGGTGATAATGAGGTCGTTGATAGTTGTGTAGAAGTATTATTAGGTTTTTTGGTAAAGGAGACTCTCTTTATTGTTTCCCAGAGTAATTTTAGGTTATGTCCAGCTTTTTCAAGTTCTCCTGTGTTTCGCTTTCTTAAGAATTTTTGTACAGAAATTTCTGTAACGCTTGTAGGTTAGTTTCAATATGTCGTTTTCTGGATCTTGTTTTGCCTTTTTAAATATTCTAATTTTCATTTTCATTGCGACCAAAAGAAAATCTAATTCAAAATCAAAATCAAAATTAAATAATTAATACGATGCGATAAATAAACCATACCACATAATCCTTATCTGGACAAGACGCACATAATCTGAAGAGTTGTAGTTGTGGCACAATTTGGGGCATCCCGCCATATTTTCACTTTATTGCAATGTATGTCTGTCCTAGTTCGGCCTATTATTTATGGGCTATGGGGCTCGCTCGCCTCAAATTGGCCAATTACATTAGTACAAGTAAGAACCCAGGGACGTACTTAGGACGAGTGAGTGTGAATTTTTTACAACGTATAAAACATTTGGTTTTAATCTTGTCCGAAGTTTTGGGTTGTTTTTATTTATTCAAGGTGCAGATATTTCTTGTTCTGCTTAGAGATTTTCCTTTATAAATCGTAGACTAAGAGTGAATAAGTGGCTTGAGTGTGAAACTAAAGTCTAGCATTTGCGATTCACAGAATAATATAGACTAAGTAAAGGTGGAAAACATTAGAGGTGTGGAATCAACATGTTTTATTGATTGATATTGATTTAGGAACAGTTTTAGAGAAAATACAGTTGTACTATCTATTATGAAATGCTAATTATGATAAGTACTACGTCATAAAATAAATAAATAAGGTAATGAAATTTCACAGTATATATGTATAAGAACCTGTTATCACGAAATTTTGCAGCCGACATATCAAACATTAGTAAAATTTACCTTAGGCTTCATTCATGCTATATTTATTTTTTCAAGCTATTTAGCTTAGTAAATATAAAAATAGCAGAACTAAGGTCCCTAAAGCTTTTTATAAGAATATAAAATATGAATAACATTGAGCACAGATCTAAAGAATAGATGTCGATCGTAGATAAAATCTATGCATAATAAAATAGACAGATTAGACAACAAAAGTAAATCTTTTTGTAGCCAGAGATAATCTGGCTTTATAAAGAACAAAACTAGAATAAATAAATTTTAAGACGTTTCAATGAAGAGTCTAAACAAGTACCTTGACCTTTTTGGCTATATATTCGCTGAATCAGATCTAGATTTTACCGCTGAACCAAATATCGCTTTCATTTCGAACGCCGAATCATAGATCAAACCAATAAAATCGCATATCAACAGACGACACGATGTGTACGGAGCAGCGTTCGGCATAGACGCGCGTATTTATGATAGCTGTACAGTGATTGATCACCGTTAGGGGCCGATGATTTATTTGTAGCCAATCGGCATTGTGGGGTGTGCAGACGGACGGTTGGCGGCGTTTTGAGTTTAGGTTTAGCCGTTTTAAAGTGTGTATTTTGCGCATTGCTATAGACTTCTGTGTTAGTCATTTTATACATATCAAATTAATTTTATTTTCCATACATCGATTTTTATAGTTGATGCTGTTATAAATGGGTTTATTATAGGTGTGTAATAATTTCAAACGGTTAACATCACACGTATTTAACTACAATATAAAAGAGGAAAAATAATGCATAATAGTGCTCTCAATATGCAGTAACTTAAAGTAGTGGATTCAATCAGTGAGTGTGAGTGTAGAAATGCTTATTCACCATCACTTTCACCGTCATGTATTTACCTCTTGGAAGCAGAGGTTTGTTTCTAGTAAGATATTTTATCTTTCTCTGGGGATCACTTCTGTTATTTCTTTAACCAGGGATAACGTTCACCGTGACATGCGGCTGAGGCCTGCATCTAATCAAAAAAGTGTACCTATTAAAAAAAAACTTTAAAAAAATACTGCATAACAACTACATTGCAGGTAAAACATTTGTATCGAAATAGACACACACACACATCACACCAACTCTGTGCAAGTTAAACACAGTATGAAAAATGTCTTTAGTAAAACTCAAAAACATCTACGCTATTTGAAACACCGTATATTAATACGTGGCGGGGGGGGGGTTCAATGAGCCGTTGCTAAGTCATGAACACACCATCATTTTTAAACACAAACAAAGAATAAAAACAAGATATAATAAAAAGTAAAAGAAATTCTCAAAGCTCCTACTTACATATAATTTTACAACGTAACATTTTTATTTTTTCACGTTTTATTTAAAATCAAAGTAGCAAAATAAACATTTAAAATTACGCTCTGTGACCTCTGGGAGCGCTATTAAGAAGTCAATTCAGTAGAGTCCCATTCTTAAGACAGACTAAAGTGAGTAGCACTTACGACTTAAGGGTCCCGTGTAATTATTATTAGATGTTGATAATTTTTAGGTCTAAAAATTTCTTGAATTTGAATTAATAAGCAATAAGTATTATACATTAGGGTGGGAGTAGATTATTTTTATTATTTATTGTGCTCGTCCCGTGCTATTTCTGTTTTACTATAATAAAATGATATGGGTCTTGATGACACATGAAGTAAGAATATAGTTGATTAGCTGTACACCCGGGTGGGTATCGGCTTTGGCAGAATGCTTCATTTGGGCAATGAATAAGACATCATAATTATCATCAAAACTTGCTGAACTAATTTTCTGTTTGAGTTAATCCTGTATAACGTTAGAATTAACTTTAATATGCTGTATTTGCACACTATGTATAATTTGGTTGGTAATTCCGAATGATTTATTATCAAATTAATTTTAGATTTATTGTAAGTTTGTGCTAAAATTATAGTTTTGAGCTTTAAGAGGTAAATAATACAATTTGTGATACACAACAACAATACAATAAAAAAACGTTTTATAGATTATTCTGTGCTGTGTACAAATATTCCAATACAATATTGTTAATAGTAACTTTAAATTAATCGCCTTCACCATAAACATAGTGTCATAATGTTTTAGTATATTGCGTGCAACACTTTGATATTGTCTGTAGGAACCACATCCTGTTCTCTCTGCTCCGTTCGCACTCGATGTATCAAGTTGTGTTGTATACTAATTTATTATATCAATAAATATCTCATTAAAATAAAGTAATCTGTTTAATTTTAACAGGTTATGGTCCCAGACCGCTTTGATCAAATAATTAGTAACAGTATTGTCAAAAGTAAAGTACTTCAAAAAAAAAATACAATATCGTAAATCGCGTGGCCATAACCATAGTTAGAGTTTTGCTGTAAAAGCATATTTGCAGCATGAAGAATTGTACAACTGCATATTGTCAGAGCCAAAGAAAGACGATCCAAAATCAATGAAAAACGATGTGAAAGCTAAGTCGAAATTGATATTATTAGTAGATCCAATTTTGTATGTACATATTCAACATGCAGAAAATGCAAAAGAAGTTTGGGATAGCCTGGCCAAAGCCTTTGACAGACAGTGACAGTGGGACAGTGGTCTTAGCAGGAAAGTTGGATTATTAAAAGATTTAATTAACTCAACTTTAGAAACAAGCGAAAGCATAGAATCGTATGTCAACAAGATTATGTCCTCCGCTCACAAGTTAAGAAACATCCAATTCAATGTAGATGATGAGTGGCTTGGAACTTTAATGTTGGCTGGCTTGCCGGATGCCTACAAGCCAATGATAATGGCCATCGAAAGCTCTGGTGTAAAGATCAGTGCCGACTTGATAAAGACAAAACTGCTTCAAGAAATAAAATCAATAGATTCTAACACTACTGTACTTTACACGAAGTCAAACAAGATTAAGAATTCTCAGCAATTTGTTAAGAAAGGTCCAAGATGTTTTCACTGCAACCGCTATGGGCACATCAGTAAAAACTGTAAATTGAAGAATAAAGAACAAAATGATAACAAAAATACTGGTTATGTAGCCGTGTTCTCAGCAACAGTTACAAGTAATGATGATGGATTTTACATTGACTCTGGTGCGTCCATGCATCTAACAATGCGCCGAGATTGGCTTTATGATGAAGTGCCCCCTCCGGTCACAAGCATTAAAATAGCTAATGACAAAATGCTATCCGTTAAAAGCTGTGGCAAGATAAACTTGATGATAGAAGGAACAAATGGTGTGAAACAAACTATCCAAATTACTAATGTTCTTTATGTTCCAGAACTATCAACCAAATAACTGTCTGTCAGTCAAATTATAAAGAATGGATGCTCCATACAATTTACAAAACAGGGCTGTACAATATTCAATAAAATGAATACTGAAGTAGCAGCTGCCAAGCTCATCAACAATATGTACCGGCTGAATACTGACTCTATTCCAGCATACAGTTGTAAAGCAAGTGAGACAGATCTCTTGTTGTGGCATCAAAGGATGGCTCATTTAAATTTCAGCGATTTAAATAAATTAGGTGAGTGCACTGATGGAGTTAAATTGATTGATAATAAAAATAAAATAATATGTGAATTCTGTCAAAAGGGAAAACAGTCAAGGCTGCCGTTCCCAGCTGAAGGATCCAGAGCACAGAAACCTTTGGAGGTAATATATTCTGATGTCTGTGGACCCCTGGAGGTCAAGTCTCTTGGAGGTGCCAGATACTTTGTAACATTTACAGATGATTACACCAGGAAAGTGTATGTATATTTTTTACATAATAAATCAGATGTCTTTGCAAAATTTTTAGAATACAAGGCCTTAGTAGAGAATCAGCTCAATTTGAATATAAAATGTCTACGAACTGATAACGGAAAAGAGTACATGAGTAATTAATTCTCAAATAGTTTAAAGAAATCAGGAAATATTCATCAAACTTCTAATCCATATACTCTACAGCAGAATGGTTTATCTGAGCGCATGAACCGCACCCTGATGGAACGGGCACGCTGTATGCTTATCTACTCTAATTTAGGGAAAATAAATTAGGCTGGAGCAGTAGCCACAGCAGCTTATATTACCAATCGCTGTCCAACCCGTGCACTGTCGTATGCTACACCTGAGGAGATGTGGTCCGGGAAGAAACCTGATGTTAGTCATTTAAGAGTTTTTGGCTGTGAAGCTATGGTTAAAATACCAAAAGTAAAATTACTAAAATTAGATTCAAAGGCAAGTAGAATGACTTTCATTGGTTATAGTGATACTACTAAAGGCTATAAATTCATAGATCCAAAGACACATAAAGTATTAATTAGTAGAGATGTCATATTTATGGAAAATTCAAGTTCTCACAACAATGTAGTATTGCCCTTGATTACTTGTCAAAATCATGATAATAATAATAAAAATGAATCAATAATATTGAGTCCTGAGTTGCAAAAAAATCCAATTGACAGTTCTCAGCCTAAGGATATTACTATAAGCTCAACCAGTGATGATTCATTTTATTCTGATGATGACTCCCTCTATATTCCTAAAAATAATATTGATTGTGACCCGCAGAGTAATATTATGACTCGATCTAGGAATAGAAAACAAGAAAATAATTCTTATCTTTGTAAAGGTGAAGTTGCTGATCACCTTGATGTGCCACAGACATATAATGAAGCTATATCCTCAAGATATGGAGAAAAATGGAAACAGTCAATACAGGAGGAACTTCAGGCACATGAAAAGAATAGAACATGGACTCTGATAGAGAAAACTCCAGGAATGAAGGCAATTGGTTGCAGGTGGGTCTTCCGTATTAAAGATGAACCATCTGGTATAGTCTATAAACCTAGGCTCTGTGCTAAAGGCTGTTCCCAACGATATCAAATAGATTATACAGAAATTTTCTCTCCAACTGTGAGATATGACTCGGTTCGAATACTGCTTTCAGAAGCTTCTCAAAATGACTTAAAAATGGTACAGTTTGATGTGAAAATAGCCTTTTTCTATGGAGATATAACAGAAAATATTTATATGAATTCACCTGAGGGGATTGAGGCTCCAACTTATGTTGTTTGTAAATTAAAACGCTCCTTGTATGGCTTAAAGCAAGCTCCACGCTGTTAGAATAACAAATTCAAAACAGTACTGAATAAATTTGGCTTAGTAAATAGTCACTCTGATCAATGTGTCTTTACAGGTCATGTGAACGGAATAAAAGTGTACCTATTGTTATATGTTGACGATGGGCTGATAATATCAGAAGATAATGCTGTGTTAAATAAAATTATTAATGATCTCAAAGAAAATTTTGAAATAAAGTCCGTGGAACCCAAGAATTTTGTGGGGTTGCAAATAGAACAGTCCAGTGGTCATATATTTATTCACCAGAAGAAGTATATTGAAAAATTGCTTTCAAAATTTAACATGAGTAATGCTAATGGAAATAGTATCCCTATTGATCCTCATACAACTCTAGAGAAGAAAAAGATGGCATCTGAAGAGAGGATAACATATAGAGAAGCTGTAGGGTCACTCATGCATCTTGCCATTGTGAGCAGACCAGATATTATGTTTGGAGTAAGCTTAGTGAGTCGCTATTTAGATTGCTATGATAATATTCACTGGACTGTTGTAAAAAGGATACTAAAGTATTTGAAGGAAACAAAAGAATATGGCATTCTTTATTCAAAAATGGAGAATAACATAGTAGAAGGTTTTAGTGATTCTGACTATGCAGCTGACAAAGATACAAGAAGATCTACTACTGGGTATGTTTTTATGAGAAATGGTGCAGCTATCACATGGGCAACCCAACGACAGCAATGCATAGCGCTGTCTACGACAGAAGCTGAATACATGGCTGCCTGTTCTGCTACAAAGGAGGCGTTATGGATTAAACGTCTGCTGCTTGATACAGGTACATTCAATCAGGACACTATTTGCTTATATGTGGACAATCAAAGTGCAATTTCAGTGATAAAGAATATAGACTTTCACAAAAGGTGTAAACACATAGATGTTAAGTATAAATTTATTAAAGAAAAGTTTCAGGAAAAAGAAATAGTTGTAAAATACTTCTGTACAAGCGAACAGTGTGGTGATATATTTACAAAAGCTCTTGCTCGTGTCAGATTTCAGTATCTCCGTGACAAAATAGGTATAACTCAAAGGAAATAACTATTTTAATGTCATACTTTATATATCAGCATACTTTTATGCTACAGAATTGTTTATTTACAATTATTTTGTTGTAAGGTTCTTAAAATACTTATTTGTAAAAGCTTTGTATAAATTCTTGTGTAATGGTTTGTTACAAACAGTTATGGAAAATGTTCTCATTTGGTGCATGTGTAAAGCCTTGTTTGTAATATTGTTTGTAACTGTGTAACTTAACAATTGTCGTTGGAAGGCTTTAATTTGGTGGATGTGTTAATATTAACTTTAAATTAATCGCCTTCACCATAAACAATGTGTCATAATGTTTTAGTATATTGCGTGCAACACTTTGATATTGTCTGTAGGAACCACATACTGTTCTCTCTGCTCCGTTTGCACTCGATGTATCAAGTTGTGTTGTATACTAATTTATTATATCAATAAATATCTCATTAAAATTAAAGTAATCTGTTTAATTTTAACAAATATGAGTTTTTTTGTGTAGAAGTTCCCAATCGGACAACTTCATATGTGATAAGGTAGATATTATATTTTAGCCACCTAATGGAAAACTTTTGCATAAATGTATTATTGTAAAACAACACTTTCTCTAGCCAAGGGATGTCCTATTGTCGTAAATTATTATAAAATTAAACAGATTTGTAAAGAAAATAAGAAAGCTAGTAGAATTGAAAAGACAAGTTCAGTTGTTTGTAACATTTTAATTTTTATATTATTACTAGCTGACCCAGCGAACTCCATATCGCCTTTTTAAGAGTTTTTATTTAATTCCCTTTTTTTTCCAAGCCCCTTTTCCAAAGTTACCATTGACTTAGCACTTAATCTCTCATCATTTCAGAGCCTATAAATGATGAACAAACAAACATAGATTTTTATATAATATTCAATTCCCCATTCCTTAAAATGTCGGCGTCGGGAAGTGACGACCCCACCGCCCACTGGGAGAGTTAATCTGACGAGTAGATACTCGTCATAGTATCTACCCCAGCGCAAGCAGTCAACCGAAAGATGGCGGTCAAACCATCCGCTCCTGGCGGAAGAAAATCCTAGATGCTAGATGGGCAGCAGCGTCCAGCACTAAAGACTTCCGCCACTGCGATCGCCAATACGCCTGCCAAGCGTGGCGATTATGGCAAATCCCCCCATCATGAACCACACCTATAAAAACCGGCCCCTAGTCCCCGGCGGCCCCGCTAGTCCTGGTTATGGTAGCGGCCATGGTAACGGCGGGGCAAGGGGTGCGAAGAATCTCCGGAAGAGATCGGGCTACCACCACCAACGACAATTGGCCCTGGCAACACTGAACACGCGCACACTGCGGACCGACGAGAAGATTGTCGAGCTGGAAGAAGAATTAAGCAAGTTGCGATTGGATATCATAGGCCTATCCGAAGTCCGAAGACAGGGGGAGGACTCGATAGTTCTCAATTCCGGTAACTTGCTCTTCTACCGGGAGGGCGACCAACAGTCCCAAGGTGGTGTCGGGTTCATCGTCCACAAATCTCTCGTGACCAACGTGGTAAATATCGGAAGTGTATCGAGCAGGGTAGCGTACCTTATACTCAGAATATCCAAGCGGTATTCGCTGAAGGTCATACAGGTATACGCTCCGACCTCGTCGCACCCCGATGAGGAGGTGGAAGCTATGTACGAGGATATATCTCGGGCTATACATGGCTACAAAATCCATTACACCGTGGTCATGGGAGATTTTAACGCGAAACTGGGCAAACGCGACAGTGATGAGCTGAGAGTGGGGCAATTTGGTTATGGGCATCGGAATTCCCGGGGTCACTTGCTGGCTAGCTTTATGGAGAAGGAAGGACTCTATATGATGAACTCCTTCTTCAAGAAGCGAGAATGCCGCAAGTGGACCTGGGTAAGTCCAGACGGTGCAACCAAAAATGAGATCGACTTTATCATATCGACGAAGAGGCAGATATTCAATGATGTCTCCGTGATCAATTCACTTAAAGTGGGGAGCGATCACCGAATGGTAAGAGGCACATTGAATATCTGTACAAGCCTCGACCAGTCGAGGTTGATAAAGTCCACGCTCCGACCGGCACCGGTTCATATCCAAAACCCCGAGAGCTTTCAGCTCGAACTCAAGAACGGTTTCGAATGCCTGGGCGAATGCGTAGATGTGGACGAGTACAGTAACGGGTTCGTGGATGCTGTCCATAAAACAGGGGCTAAATTTTTTAAGCCCCAGAAAAGCAAGAGAACCAGCAAGATCTCGGATCCGAATAGAAGGAACAAATGGTGTGAAACAAACTATCCAAATTACTAATGTTCTTTATGTTCCAGAACTATCAACCAAATAACTGTCTGTCAGTCAAATTATAAAGAATGGATGTTCCATACAATTTACAAAACAGGGCTGTACAATATTCAATAAAATGAATACTGAAGTAGCAGCTGCCAAGCTCATCAACAATATGTACCGGCTGAATACTGACTCTATTCCAGCATACAGTTGTAAAGCAAGTGAGACAGATCTCTTGTTGTGGCATCAAAGGATGGCTCATTTAAATTTCAGCGATTTAAATAAATTAGGTGAGTGCACTGATGGAGTTAAATTGATTGATAATAAAAATAAAATAATATGTGAATTCTGTCAAAAGGGAAAACAGTCAAGGCTGCCGTTCCCAGCTGAAGGATCCAGAGCACAGAAAACTTTGGAGGTAATATATTCTGATGTCTGTGGACCCCTGGAGGTCAAGTCTCTTGGAGGTGCCAGATACTTTGTAACATTTACAGATGATTACACCAGGAAAGTGTATGTATATTTTTTACATAATAAATCAGATGTCTTTGCAAAATTTTTAGAATACAAGGCCTTAGTAGAGAATCAGCTCAATTTGAATATAAAATGTCTACGAACTGATAACGGAAAAGAGTACATGAGTAATTAATTCTCAAATAGTTTAAAGAAATCAGGAAATATTCATCAAACTTCTAATCCATATACTCTACAGCAGAATGGTTTATCTGAGCGCATGAACCGCACCCTGATGGAACGGGCACGCTGTATGCTTATCTACTCTAATTTAGGGAAAATAAATTAGGCTGGAGCAGTAGCCACAGCAGCTTATATTACCAATCGCTGTCCAACCCGTGCACTGTCGTATGCTACACCTGAGGAGATGTGGTCCGGGAAGAAACCTGATGTTAGTCATTTAAGAGTTTTTGGCTGTGAAGCTATGGTTAAAATACCAAAAGTAAAATTACTAAAATTAGATTCAAAGGCAAGTAGAATGACTTTCATTGGTTATAGTGATACTACTAAAGGCTATAAATTCATAGATCCAAAGACACATAAAGTATTAATTAGTAGAGATGTCATATTTATGGAAAATTCAAGTTCTCACAACAATGTAGTATTGCCCTTGATTACTTGTCAAAATCATGATAATAATAATAAAAATGAATCAATAATATTGAGTCCTGAGTTGCAAAAAAATCCAATTGACAGTTCTCAGCCTAAGGATATTACTATAAGCTCAACCAGTGATGATTCATTTTATTCTGATGATGACTCCCTCTATATTCCTAAAAATAATATTGATTGTGACCCGCAGAGTAATATTATGACTCGATCTAGGAATAGAAAACAAGAAAATAATTCTTATCTTTGTAAAGGTGAAGTTGCTGATCACCTTGATGTGCCACAGACATATAATGAAGCTATATCCTCAAGATATGGAGAAAAATGGAAACAGTCAATACAGGAGGAACTTCAGGCACATGAAAAGAATAGAACATGGACTCTGATAGAGAAAACTCCAGGAATGAAGGCAATTGGTTGCAGGTGGGTCTTCCGTATTAAAGATGAACCATCTGGTATAGTCTATAAACCTAGGCTCTGTGCTAAAGGCTGTTCCCAACGATATCAAATAGATTATACAGAAATTTTCTCTCCAACTGTGAGATATGACTCGGTTCGAATACTGCTTTCAGAAGCTTCTCAAAATGACTTAAAAATGGTACAGTTTGATGTGAAAATAGCCTTTTTCTATGGAGATATAACAGAAAATATTTATATGAATTCACCTGAGGGGATTGAGGCTCCAACTTATGTTGTTTGTAAATTAAAACGCTCCTTGTATGGCTTAAAGCAAGCTCCACGCTGTTAGAATAACAAATTCAAAACAGTACTGAATAAATTTGGCTTAGTAAATAGTCACTCTGATCAATGTGTCTTTACAGGTCATGTGAACGGAATAAAAGTGTACCTATTGTTATATGTTGACGATGGGCTGATAATATCAGAAGATAATGCTGTGTTAAATAAAATTATTAATGATCTCAAAGAAAATTTTGAAATAAAGTCCGTGGAACCCAAGAATTTTGTGGGGTTGCAAATAGAACAGTCCAGTGGTCATATATTTATTCACCAGAAGAAGTATATTGAAAAATTGCTTTCAAAATTTAACATGAGTAATGCTAATGGAAATAGTATCCCTATTGATCCTCATACAACTCTAGAGAAGAAAAAGATGGCATCTGAAGAGAGGATAACATATAGAGAAGCTGTAGGGTCACTCATGCATCTTGCCATTGTGAGCAGACCAGATATTATGTTTGGAGTAAGCTTAGTGAGTCGCTATTTAGATTGCTATGATAATATTCACTGGACTGTTGTAAAAAGGATACTAAAGTATTTGAAGGAAACAAAAGAATATGGCATTCTTTATTCAAAAATGGAGAATAACATAGTAGAAGGTTTTAGTGATTCTGACTATGCAGCTGACAAAGATACAAGAAGATCTACTACTGGGTATGTTTTTATGAGAAATGGTGCAGCTATCACATGGGCAACCCAACGACAGCAATGCATAGCGCTGTCTACGACAGAAGCTGAATACATGGCTGCCTGTTCTGCTACAAAGGAGGCGTTATGGATTAAACGTCTGCTGCTTGATACAGGTACATTCAATCAGGACACTATTTGCTTATATGTGGACAATCAAAGTGCAATTTCAGTGATAAAGAATATAGACTTTCACAAAAGGTGTAAACACATAGATGTTAAGTATAAATTTATTAAAGAAAAGTTTCAGGAAAAAGAAATAGTTGTAAAATACTTCTGTACAAGCGAACAGTGTGGTGATATATTTACAAAAGCTCTTGCTCGTGTCAGATTTCAGTATCTCCGTGACAAAATAGGTATAACTCAAAGGAAATAACTATTTTAATGTCATACTTTATATATCAGCATACTTTTATGCTACAGAATTGTTTATTTACAATTATTTTGTTGTAAGGTTCTTAAAATACTTATTTGTAAAAGCTTTGTATAAATTCTTGTGTAATGGTTTGTTACAAACAGTTATGGAAAATGTTCTCATTTGGTGCATGTGTAAAGCCTTGTTTGTAATATTGTTTGTAACTGTGTAACTTAACAATTGTCGTTGGAAGGCTTTAATTTGGTGGATGTGTTAATATTAACTTTAAATTAATCGCCTTCACCATAAACAATGTGTCATAATGTTTTAGTATATTGCGTGCAACACTTTGATATTGTCTGTAGGAACCACATACTGTTCTCTCTGCTCCGTTTGCACTCGATGTATCAAGTTGTGTTGTATACTAATTTATTATATCAATAAATATCTCATTAAAATTAAAGTAATCTGTTTAATTTTAACAAATATGAGTTTTTTTGTGTAGAAGTTCCCAATCGGACAACTTCATATGTGATAAGGTAGATATTATATTTTAGCCACCTAATGGAAAACTTTTGCATAAATGTATTATTGTAAAACAACACTTTCTCTAGCCAAGGGATGTCCTATTGTTGTAAATTATTATAAAATTAAACAGATTTGTAAAGAAAATAAGAAAGCTAGTAGAATTGAAAAGACAAGTTCAGTTGTTTGTAACATTTTAATTTTTATATTATTACTAGCTGACCCAGCGAACTCCATATCGCCTTTTTAAGAGTTTTTATTTAATTTCCTTTTTTTTCCAAGCCCCTTTTCCAAAGTTACCATTGACTTAGCACTTAATCTCTCATCATTTCAGAGCCTATAAATGATGAACAAACAAACATAGATTTTTATATAATATTCAATTCCCCATTCCTTAAAATGTCAGCGTCGGGAAGTGACGACCCCACCGCCCACTGGGAGAGTTAATCTGACGAGTAGATACTCGTCATAGTATCTACCCCAGCGCAAGCAGTCAACCGAAAGATGGCGGTCAAACCATCCGCTCCTGGCGGAAGAAAATCCTAGATGCTAGATGGGCAGCAGCGTCCAGCACTAAAGACTTCCGCCACTGCGATCGCCAATACGCCTGCCAAGCGTGGCGATTATGGCAAATCCCCCCATCATGAACCACACCTATAAAAACCGGCCCCTAGTCCCCGGCGGCCCCGCTAGTCCTGGTTATGGTAGCGGCCATGGTAACGGCGGGGCAAGGGGTGCGAAGAATCTCCGGAAGAGATCGGGCTACCACCACCAACGACAATTGGCCCTGGCAACACTGAACACGCGCACACTGCGGACCGACGAGAAGATTGTCGAGCTGGAAGAAGAATTAAGCAAGTTGCGATTGGATATCATAGGCCTATCCGAAGTCCGAAGACAGGGGGAGGACTCGATAGTTCTCAATTCCGGTAACTTGCTCTTCTACCGGGAGGGCGACCAACAGTCCCAAGGTGGTGTCGGGTTCATCGTCCACAAATCTCTCGTGACCAACGTGGTAAATATCGGAAGTGTATCGAGCAGGGTAGCGTACCTTATACTCAGAATATCCAAGCGGTATTCGCTGAAGGTCATACAGGTATACGCTCCGACCTCGTCGCACCCCGATGAGGAGGTGGAAGCTATGTACGAGGATATATCTCGGGCTATACATGGCTACAAAATCCATTACACCGTGGTCATGGGAGATTTTAACGCGAAACTGGGCAAACGCGACAGTGATGAGCTGAGAGTGGGGCAATTTGGTTATGGGCATCGGAATTCCCGGGGTCACTTGCTGGCTAGCTTTATGGAGAAGGAAGGACTCTATATGATGAACTCCTTCTTCAAGAAGCGAGAATGCCGCAAGTGGACCTGGGTAAGTCCAGACGGTGCAACCAAAAATGAGATCGACTTTATCATATCGACGAAGAGGCAGATATTCAATGATGTCTCCGTGATCAATTCACTTAAAGTGGGGAGCGATCACCGAATGGTAAGAGGCACATTGAATATCTGTACAAGCCTCGACCAGTCGAGGTTGATAAAGTCCACGCTCCGACCGGCACCGGTTCATATCCAAAACCCCGAGAGCTTTCAGCTCGAACTCAAGAACGGTTTCGAATGCCTGGGCGAATGCGTAGATGTGGACGAGTACAGTAACGGGTTCGTGGATGCTGTCCATAAAACAGGGGCTAAATTTTTTAAGCCCCAGAAAAGCAAGAGAACCAGCAAGATCTCGGATCCGACCCTCGAGCTGTTAGAGGAAAGGCGCAAGATGGTTCTGCTATCCTCCGACGACATGCCAAAATATCGGCACCTCAACAGACAGATCTCTGAGTCTCTGACTCGCGATCTCCGCCAATACAACACAAAACGTGTTCGTGAGGCGATCGAGCAGAATAAGGGTTCGAAAGTGTTCCAGAGAGATCTGTCTGTTGGGCAGAGTCAGCTGACAAAGCTGAAGACGGAAGATGGCAAAATCGTATCGTCCAAGCCTGAGCTCTTGGAGGAGATCGAAAGGTTCTATGGACAGCTATACACGACAACGCAACAACCCGCAAGCACACCAGCGTCAGACCCTAGAGCTGGATTGACCCGACAATATACCGAAGATATCCCGGACGTCAGCATGCACGAGATTAGTGTAGCTCTCAAACAGCTCAAAAACAACAAGGCGCCGGGTGATGACGGAATTACGAGCGAGCTTCTGAAGGCCGGCGGTGCACCCGCTAGAGAAGCCCTCCCGAAGCTATTTAATTCTGTCATTCTCGAGGGTAAAACGCCACAGGCGTGGCACAGAGGTGTGGTGGTGCTTTTCTTTAAGAAAGGGGATAAAACCCTCTTAAAGAACTACAGACCCGTGATGGGTCTGTAGTTCTGAGCCACGTCTACAAGCTGTTTTCGAGGGTCATCACGAATCGTCTCGAGAGCAAGCTAGACGACTTCCAGCCTCCCGAACAAGCCGGTTTCCGTAAAGGCTATAGTACCATAGACCACATACATACGCTGCGGTAGGTTATACAGAAGTCCGAGGAGTATAACCAGCCCCTATGCTTGGCGTTTGTGGACTATGAGAAAGCCTTCGATTCGATCGAAACCTGGGCGGTGCTACAGTCTCTCCAACGGTGCCGGATTGACTACCGATATATCGAAGTGCTGAAGTGTTTGTATGAAAACGCCACTATGTCAGTCCGCCTCCAGGACCAGAGGTCGAAACCTATTCAACTCCAGCGAGGGGTGAGACAGGGGGATGTCGTATCCCCGAAACTGTTTACCACTGCACTGGAGGATGTTTTCAAGCTTCTGGACTGGAATGAGCTCGGCATCAACATCAACGGCGAGTACATCACTCACCTTCGATTTGCAGACGATATCGTAGTCATGGCTGAGACCATGGAAGACCTAGGCACGATGCTCGATGGCCTCTGTAGAGTCTCTCAACAAGTAGGTCTTAAGATGAACATGGACAAGACGAAAATCATGTCGAACGTCCATGTTGTACCTGCTCCTATTCAGGTTGGGAAATCTACGCTCGAAGTTGTCGACAAGTATACCTACCTGGGACAAGTAGTCAAATTAAGTAGGTCCAACTTCGAGAAGGAAGTCAATCGTCGAATCCAACTCGGTTGGGCAGCGTTCGGGAAGCTACGACATATCTTCTCGTCCGATATCCCGCAGTGTCTCAAGACGAAAGTCTTTGACCAGTGTGTGTTGCCAGTGATGACTTACGGATCAGAGACGTGGTCGCTCACTATGGGCCTTATCAGAAGGCTCAAGGTCACTCAGAGGGCGATGGAGAGAGCTATGCTTGGAGTTTCTCTGCGAGATCGAATCAGAAATGAGGAGATCCGCAGTAGAACCAAAGTCGCCGACATAGCTCTCCGGATAGCCAAGCTGAAGTGGCAGTGGGCAGGGCACATAGCTCGAAAAACCGATGGCCGTTGGGGCAGAAAGTTTCTGGAGTGGCGGCCACGCACCGGACGACGCAGCAGAGGTAGGCCCCCCGCAAGGTGGACCGACGACCTCGTCAAGATCGCGGGAGGCGGTTGGATGCGGGCGGCTCAAGACCGGTCTGTGTGGAGAACCTTGGGGGAGGCCTATGTCCAGCAGTGGACGTCGTTTGGCTGATATGATGATGAAAATATCGGAGACGATACCCATATAGACTTTAAAAAAAACCCGTCTGCCATCTTTGATTTCCTATCCGCCATCTTTGATCACGAAATAGATAGATCACGTTGTATTTGGATTTACCATCCTTTTTTTTTATATACCAATATTGATTTTTAAAAATTTCCCATTCTCCATCTTTGATTTCCCATCCGCCATCTTGAATCACGAAATAGATGTTGTATTTGGATTTCCCATCCCTTTAAACATCAGAGTCGATACCCATATTGATTTTAAAAAAATCTCATCCGCCATCTTTGATCACGAAATAGATGGTGTTTTTGAATTCTCCATTCCTTAAAATATCGGAGACGATACCCATATTGACTTTAAAAAAAACCCCGTCCGCCATCTTTGATTTCCTATCCGCCATCTTTGATCATGAAATAGATGTTGTATTTGGATTCACCATCCCTTAAATTATCAGAGACGATAGCCATATTGATTTTTTAATTTTTCTTATCCGCCATCTTTGATTTCCCATCCGCCATCTTGAATCACGAAATAGATGTTGTGTTTGGATTCCCCATCCCTTTAAACATCGGAGACGATACCCATATAGATTATATCCTACTCGTTTAGCCTTTTTTTTGCCTTTGACCCTTCTCGTTTGAACATTTTATTATTTTTGTCTGTACCCTAAAAGTTGTGACGTAATTTTATATAGCCTTTTTTATGCCTTTCGGAATAATTGGGCTATCATAGGCAATAACAATTTTTAAAATCCGACTGCTAGTTCCTGAGATTAGCCGACATTACCTATTAGCCATTTTAGCCTTTTGTCCGGCCCCAAAGGGTCGAAGCGTTATGTTATATAGCCTATAGCCTTCCGGAATAACTAGGTTATCGTATGCTAAGAAAATTTTCCAGATCCAACCGGTACTTCCTGAGATTAGCGCGTTCAAACAAACAAACAAACTCTTCCGCATTACTATAGTAATGCACAATCATACATCTATACTAATATATTAGTATAGATGTATGATTGTGTTATTCATGTTAACACTTTGATAATGGTTATGAGCTTAAATATTGTGACCTCACAATGTGTGAAAATTATAAAGAATTTTAAATTAGTTACTTCATTTATAATTCTGAATTCTCATTATAGATAATTCAACTCAATTGTGCACGCGGCCCTATGTGTGGGTAAACCTTGTACATATACAGTGACTTTGTGTGCGTGACAAGAAGTGCAGTCGGCTACAAATACAGTTATTTACGGGTTATATACGGATTTAAATAAAAAACAGTTATTTTGTAATTTAATGTTTATTTATTGAACATTATTCTGAATCGCTACTTGAAAAATTAAATGATGAATTATTAAAGTTGTCTAATTCTAACTTTTTTAAACGTTTTTTACGGTCTTTATGCGGAGATTTAAATTTAGAGTCAGATTCTTTTCCTTCAGACAATATATTAGTAATTGTTCTCTCTGATACCTCCACTGCCATTGCTGTTCTTTTCCGTACGCTATTTAAATGTTCACTTAATTTCGATATTAAAATTGGACTTGCACTGCAAACTGGATCACCTACTAGTTCCAATATATCTCTCGCATCTATTTTCAGAAATTCGTATACCTTAGCAATGTTTTCTCGAGTCTAAAACAATTATACGTAAACGTCAACAAGGATATTTTTTTCGTATATAGAATCATAGTTACATCTAAATTTAAAATTAAAAATATTTACCTGACTCCTTAAACATTTTCTCCGTGAAGAACTAGACATTTTCGTAAACGACTGTACCCGTAAGAAAAAGCTATAAGAACACGTCTTGCTCGGACGACGACTGCCGCGTCACTGCCACACGAATAAAAAGATGTATATTTACAAGCCCACGCACACATAGGGCCGCGCGCACAACTGAGTTGAACTATCTGTACCTAAACATTAATCTATACACTAAATCAGCAGGTGACCCACACCGAAACTCCGGGAAATACGACAATGTCTAATTTCCACCCGTACTACAACTTTGTTAAGGAAATCTCGACGATCAACGAACGGATATTAAACGGAACAAGACAATACACGGCCGAGTGTACATTATACATCGCAGGCATAGTACGTGATAGAAATAATGCAGTCTAAGTGATAGAGCAATGGTTGTGTAAATGAGAAAGTCATGTTATAAGACGTGAGGTGAATTGTATGGGGGAGGATTTAGGGTGATGACGCTGTGTTTCTAAACACAATGAAGTTATTCTTTTGTATCTACTATATTATAATGTTTTATGTCGTGTAAGGTGATGATCGCAAAGCACTAACTCATTAACAATAAGTCCATCACAAAGATACAAACAGAGCCACAGACAAAATATTGTTAGTAAAAAATCGAAATGGTTATATTTTTCATCTATAATGTCATCGCGTGACTCTCCACAATAATTCCACTTATTTAATTCACTTATAAATCTCTACCTCGTCACGCTTAAGTACCGTAACATCTGGTAGAAATTATTGCAAATGTTTATTTACTAGCTACAAGCTGCTTTGAAATACTAACGATTATCATTAAGACTGTTCTCTAGAGGCAAAGAGGGTGGGCAGGACAAATGGGCAACAGTTACAGGGTACCAGGTGGGCTTAAGATATTTAATCGCCATGTTTCTCCGTTTGAATGATAATAGCTTTACTCGAGAATACCTGTTCCTTTTTTCGATTGAGTTTATTGACTGGAGCGCTTAATGGCGTTGTGAGAATTGTTGTTGCTCCGTGATAATCTGTTTCTTGATTGTAGCTTTTAGGTTCGGGTATTTTGTTACAGAATCGGCAGTTACAGAGTTTATTAGGACATTGTTTAGCATTGTATAGTTTACGAGATTTTTGCACGCCCGCGAGGGAGTCAATAAGCTTGGCAATAAGTAGTCTAGTGCTAATTTGTTGTATATAAAAAAGCGATTACTGCAAAATTTCATGAAGACCTGTTTAGCCGATACACACTTCTATCGTCACAAATATTGGCGTTTATAAAAGTGGTCAGGTTTTAGGATTATACTGGAAAGCCGTCGCCAATTATTTGTTTTCTAGGATGTTCTTAATGATATGATTGAGTTAATGGCTGTTATCCATATCACCACGTATACAAAGTAGAGACGGTAAATTCTTATTATGGAAAAGGCCAATATGAGGCAGTTTAAAAAAAAAATTGGAAATCGTTAACTGAACTGAAAGAAAATTATCCATGAAAGGGAAAGATGGAGAAATCTCGTGCTAAAGGCCAACCCTCACTTAGGGTCGGTGCACCACCACGCATGAATGCATGAATGAAAATCGTTAAGCTATGTAAATGTAATAATTCCACTTAAAGATATCTCAAGGAAATATTATATGTTATGAATACCTATTCTTCAAAAAGTTATTTGATAAGTTTCTATATACACTGGGTTCATAAAACGATAAAAAAAAAAATTATGTATTAATGTCCCGGATGTCATGAACATCTTTGGTAGTCATTATTGAGCGTGAGTATCTCTATATAAACTTACACTAGTCTAAATTATGGAATATCGCTATCCCTCAGTTTACGGTGTTCAGAACTTCAGACGGCAATTTCACTGTAAAAAAGCTACTAGACTAATTGGACCCGGGCTCAAAAGCGAAAGTCTTCAATACAACTGGGATAGCTCTAGAATGATGACAATAAAAGTACATTTTAATTTTTAAAAGGGTAAAATTTTAATGAGCTGAAATGCAAGCCACCGTCGGCGTTTGAACCATTCCTTTAACTACGGAATTCAATATTCAAAATATAGATTGATCTGTAGATTTTAGATTCGTTTTTGACAGCTTTTGACATAAGCTCCATACAAAATATGTCAAACATGACTCTAAAATTTACAGATCTATCTATAGTTCGAATATTGAAAATGGCCGTTAATCTTCAAAGTTATTTACTTCTTGTTTTTATTATAGAATCACTCACGATGTCAATATAGAAAATATTTCTAGAAATAATATTTTTGCGTCCTGATTGTCCTATTTTGTTATTACCATAAGTATTGAGATCGACCTCTAGTGTAATGGAATATTGCTGTTATTATTTTTGTATAGAGTAACGAAGCAATAATACACACAGTTAGTCCATAGAGACAGATCTTCAATCTCTAATCATAGCTTTGATTTCGTAAATTTTTGCTATAATGACACTTGTAAGTTATTCAAAGCAACGATAGCCTAGTGGAGACCAACGGACTGCCATTTAGAGGGTATTGGGTTCGAATGCATGAAGCATCAATGAATTTTCAAAGTTATGTAGAGAGCACGTTAAACCGTCAGTCCCCGTTGTCACGAAGATCTTTGACAGTCGTTACGGGGAGTCAGTTCCCTTAAATACACTGATACTGGTCTAAACCATGGCATATTGCTATCCCTTTGGGTTGCGGAGATCAGGCGGCAGTCATTCTGTGGAAAAGCTGATATTCTGTCATATTTGGTTAAACTAGTAAATGAATCCCAGGCTTCAAGGCATGTTAGTCTTGGATGCAACCGGAATAACGCTAGAACGATGATGATGACACTTGTAGGTTGTTCAAATTTTCAGTTTAAACCTACGAACGTTTTATATTACTGAAATATATGTATTTTATTTCCCCTATTACGTGGGACCTAAAAATTCATGGCTACATGTGGGTTTAATATAACACCTCTGCCTAACCCTTCAGGGTTGCATCCCTGAAGGGTTAGGCAGAGGTGTTATATTGTGTGTGTAGAGGTGTGTATTGTATGGTGTTATATGCGTGAGTCTATAAAGAAAACATATGTATTTCTAATCATCATCAAATAATATATTAATATAACCATCGGAGAATCAAAAGCGTACATTGAATTATATGGATGTGTTCAAAGTGCTTAGAAAGCTTCTTGGTCAACCTTACTGTAAGACAAAAACTCCTAACTCTAATGGTCAAAGATGGCATATTTCTTTTATCGCTTTTCTATTTCAAATTAAGTACTCAATGTTATCATTGTAGGTACCTCAACTCTAACCATTGACTACTTTTTAATGAAAATTCATTTAGCAACGCACACTTGTCGTTATTAGGACATAACTCTAGTTAAACTTACTAACCGCACACAACGCGTGGTCACACCATCTACATACATCGTTAACTCAGAGATGGCATGCTAACCACCACCAAATCTAAACCGATTTATTGAACCTATTGACATTACTGCACACTAGGTGACGTATAGCCATCAACTAGTGATTGCCGAGTAGTAAGCGAGGTGACACCTAGCCATAACTGAAGGTGCGTGCCGACGATGCGGAATCATTACGTGCCTCTGTTCGATAGACGCTTAGTTGACGGTGCGACTTAAGGGAAGGCAATGCGGATCTGTTTGTGAGATATCATTACCATACACGGTTTTAGGCTTTACGATTAATAAAAAAAGATAAGTAGAAACGTATGCAAATGATTGGCACTGCGCTATAAGTGCAATTTTAACACATAATATACAAACAAAACATAAACATGAAGATACAACTGCAATCTCCGGACTTCATAGCACACCTACCACAATAGAGCAGGAATCAATAAAAACATTACTCTGAAATACTCGTTTTTTAATCTTATTTAGCGTCCAGGTGTACACTGATCCCCCTAGGGCGTAGACCTAGGGTTCGAGCTTGCGCCCACAGTCCGGATTATACCTAGATATAATTTCATGCAAATAATTTAATGACTAAATGAGATCAGTAAAAACGTGTTACGGAGGGCACGAAAGGCCGTCCTCATCCTTATTTTAGGGCAAGTAGGCCATATAGCTGGCTTTCAGGTGGTCTATAAACTCAAACACCTGAGGTGGCCATGCACTCAAATGAGAAAAAGAAGAAAGCCTAATAAACGGACGCAGTGATTGTAATAAATAAATATTAGTAAAATACCAAAACAGTGACCCTATTACGGGTCAACCTAAATTAAAGAAATCACTTCTACAATCTGTCCATCCATCGAGGTAAACCTGCACCCATAATTTTACATTAAAAATGATCTCGGACTTTAGTCCATTAAAGCTCAATTCACATGTCATAAAAATTGTACGTGGTGTCCGGCGGACAGCCGGACGCACGGGAACCGGGCACGTCCGGATCAAGCTCAGATTACCGGACAGCCGGGAGATATTAAAACATCACAGCTAAATAACAGAACGATTATCACGAAAGCATTTTAACGGTTGACGTGCAGTGCAAGTTTTGGACGTTGGAGGATGCTTTTATTACGGCAGTAAGGTGACAGACAAGCTGACGTCCCACTATATGGTTTTTGTTCCGAGAAGTGTCGATTTGTTCAGGTAACGTTACATTTCTTAAGGTTGGTGAACAACCATTGGATATTTTGCCATTTATTTCGCTGCTCTACACAAATGACGAATGATTAACTACGTACTTTAGACCAGAAATTTTTTCTAAGTTATCGTTTAAAATATGTATTACTAGCTGAGCCCGCTGTTACACTGGCCTTATTTAGGGCTATTGCTTTGCAGCCATGACCCGTAGCGACGTATAAATTAATGGACTATGCAATACACATATCGATAAATTAATGGACTATGCAACACAAAAATAATTGTTCGCCCCGTGCCTCAGTTCACAAGTTCTGGCTTTCATGGAGATCTTGTTGCCTGATAGTAGCTAACTTTTACATATACTGACACTAGTCTAAACAATTAAATATTGCTAAACCTTTGAGCTGCGGAGTTCAAACTTCAGCAGAGGTAAAATCAATCGTGATAACGCTAGGATATGAGGTATTCCATTATTTATTTGACTATTTCTTAGTCCCATCTTCAGTGCTTCAGAATTTGAGACATTTTCGGATGTTCTGCATCATTTCTCTCCAAGCAGGGCCAGATCGTCCGCATACCTCATTACCAAAATATGCTTTCTATTCAGTTTTGGAGATCTAAGCATCTGAGAGGGCTTCAAGCTGGTGATTGGCGAGAAGTGGCCAAAGATCGGATGAAGTGGCTTTCTCATATCGGAGGTTGAGGTATATTTTGGGTCGATGAGCCATTGGAGTAAGTAACCAGAACAATCTTAATTTATTTTGATTATAGATGGAATAAAATAAACCTTGTGCCAACTTTACAAACATACAATCATCAAACACAAAGTAGATACACACTGACTCGAAACAACAATTTGTGGACACACAAAATTATGCCTCGTGTGGGATGCGTAACCACAACTCTCGGCGCGGTCTAAATAAGGATGCGACCATCACGCACTCAAACTAGTCATTATAACAATGTGTTGATTTTGGTGTGCGTGTGTCACTATCACGTCTCTAAACCAAGGAATATAGCTTTCCTTATGCATTGTGGAGGTCAGACATGTAGTCGCTCAGTGGAAAAGCTGATATTAAGTCAAATCCGATTAGACTAGAAAGCGTACCCCGGGTCCTAACCGGAATAAGGCTAGAAGGGTATGTGTCAATGTCACGTAAGTCTCTCTTGCCTTACCCCACAACCAAACAGTTATATTTTAACAGCCATTCAGAATTGTGCGAGATTATTCATTCGAACCTTTTAATGTTCACGTAATGGAGACTCTGCTGTCCCTATATAGGGCCGAGCGAGATGAACCGACGTTCGCGAGCTTTTTTATGTGACGTTATGTCGAGTGAAATTTTTAGATGATAAAGTGGAACAGTTAAAACGATTAATTGTGTTACAGATGGTTGGTGTAATAAAGTACTGGGTTTTGTGGAGGGAATAAGAACGTTACTTAAAATTGTTTGTCATTTTTTTGTCACAGGAAAGACAAAATAAAAATAATTAGATTAAATATTAAAGAATTAGTAAGTATAACTTAAAACGAACACTGTACAAACCAGCAAAAACCATCTCCATTAAACAACCATATTGTGTTCCACTAAGCATAGGCCACTAGTAAACAGTTATGCAATACATTGGGCACTATGAAAACTCAAATTGTTTAAATCAATTATTCTTTGATTTGGCTCGCACACGGTCTTTAATCTTGATTAATGATATCAGTCATTTTTATAAACTACCCACTGCTGAGCATCTGTCTCTTCTCACTAGGTAAGGTCTAGAGCAGCGTTTCCCAAACATTGTTCTGCCATGGCCCGGTAATTTTCATTTGAATACTTTAAAACCCAAGCTGGTTCCATTAAGGTTAAATAATTCACATTTATTACTAGTAGAAATGCTTTTAATTAATACAAGGTACTTAATAATAATATTTTGGTATCGCCTATTTAATCACTAAACTATACGTCGATCGATAGTAGGTATTATTTTTAAAGCAAGGCGGGAATGTTGCGACCCGGTATTTTAATTTGACGGCCCGGTACCGGGTCGCGACCCGGCAAATGGGAAACGCTGGTCTAGAGCATGATGTCTCAGTGTAGCTTGGCAGATTCCACATGTGTTTCTAAAATGTGGAGATCCTGCAGATATATTAGCAATTCAGCGTGTAGCAAGCAAAAAATAAATTAAGAAAAATTCAGGAAATCGAACCCAACACACTCTCCACTGCACAGCAGTCTATTTGTCACTCCACTAGCCTTAGCCTTAAATTATATACCTAAAGCCAAACTAAGACCAACTTAAATAATAAAACAGTATCTTATAAGTTTATTTGTTCATCAAAATCAACTAAGTTAAGCTTTCAGTGAGAGCTTAACAAGGATTAATATAAGGATATGAAACTTTGGTGACAATGTACTAAGTACTGTCCCAAGGGCTCGGCCTTCACACAAAGGTTTCTGAACCTTCTTCAAATAAACTAACTTTCGATAATCTAAATTGTTCGGATGCTTTGGTAATACATGATTATTTGATCCAGTGTTTCTCGACTTAGAGTTAAAAGACTCCAAGAAGCTCTTGAACTAAATAAAAGGTTAGTGGCGTATTAAATCAATAGACACATTGTTTATTTATAAATCTACCAGTTCATTGCTATCTCTATCGATAGATTATAATGTTTTATTTATTTATACACAACATACATATAGGTTCATGTACATAGCGTTTATCGCCCAATCTATTTTAGAATGGTACATAGAGAAAAGAGTAGCAGATAATGTGTCACGTGTGTGAAAATGTATTTGAACTTACATTATAATAATTTTAGAAGATAAGCATAAATTGTAGAAATGAATATGCATTAACTAGCAGTTTTCGTAGTTAAAAAAATATGAATAAATAGAATTAATTAATTAAATAACCAACATTTAAATTGAAATAAATCAAAACAATTATTATCAGAGTTACTGCTCGATGCAAATAAATATGATTATTTAAAACGTTCTTTAGTCTGGGCCACACATATAATAAAGTGTCCCCGTCGCGTCCTGAGGTATAAACGCGATATACTCAAAAACTACTAAAAGAATTTTTAAACATGTTTCACCAATAATTTCTTATTCTATATATTCTACCACATACACACATCACTATCTAGTCCCAAACTAAGAAGAGCTTAAGTACAAACTGTGGGTACTAGATCATGGATAAACATACATAATTACATACTTACTTGTTTTGTTAATAAATACATATTATACAAAGAAACACCCAGACTAAGACAAACATCCAAGTTCATGCACACAAACGTTTGACTTGAGCTGGAATCGAAACCGCGGCCTTCAGCATACAAGTCGCTCACACTCCTGGCGACGCTACCGGTCGTCATTGTGATTCCTAGTGATGGATTAGGTGTATCATCCACGCAGGTGGAGCCACGGCCGATGTCTAGTTACAATTATAATGTAGTGACTCTACAGTCTCCATTCATATAAAATGTAGGGAATGTTTGGTCTCAATTATGTTTTGAAGAATTACGTTGATATATGGAATACCAAAGTACTGTTTAGAAAATATCAGGTGATATAATAACTTTGAAACTTTACTTATTAATACAAACTTGTTAGCTTTTTTCATTTTGACAACTTTTCATTAAAATTATTGTATTTCATCGTCATCAGCCATGTATATAAACTGTCCCACTGCTGGGCACGGGCCTCTTCTCACTATGAGAAAAGTCAGGTCATATTCCACCACGCTAGCTAAGTATGAATTGGCAGACTTCACTTATATTTCAAAAAGTTATGGAAACATGCAGGTTTTCTCATAGTTGTATCCTTTACAAGCAAGAGATTAACAGTAAAATACGCAAATGACCTCAAAACGTGAGTAGGCTGTTGCTGCAGTACGTAAATTTGTAGTTTTTGTATACTTTCGTTTAAACTTGTGGTTGTATGTTTGTTTATACATATATAATTATTTACGTGTGAAAGTATTGCCCATCTCAATAAAGCCAAGCAAACTTTGTCAGTATCTTATTCCTCTGATGATGTACTGGCACCTCATCTGACCCTAGTCGTTATCTCATCATGCAGCCTTTTGCAGGACATTGGCTTATCTAAAGTTGTGTCACAATATCACCACAAAAACAAACAACAGGGTTCCTATTGTAATATGGGTGCTGGACAATGGATAAACATACATACTTATATACTTTTATTGTAAATACAAGTACATTGTATGTATAGTGTAAACCAATGTATACAGTCTACGATATCATCACATGAGATCATGCAAGTCATGGCCAAACATTGCCCTATTACCAGTAAAAAAAGAATACCTATTTAATGACAGCTCTGACGTAGAAAAACTCTACGCAAAAATCCCAAAGAAAATATACACAAAACTAAAAAAAATACTATAACAATATATCTCCCCGAAGAACTAATCACTCTAGTCGAGATGCATCCATTTCGTTTCGAAAAATGTATTTTCTTTTTTTTATAAAGAGGTTGAAGTGCGAACGTGACCGCAGTATTAAGGTTCAGATACCGTGCCGCTTGCAAATGGCCGAAGATACTAGGATTGAAATTAAATTAGTACTTTATGTGAATATACTGTTTTTGGATGGGTAAATACGGATTGTGAAGATTATTGAATAGGTACGATATGGTTCAATACGTGAGCTTTTCTTAAAATATTTTCTTAGAGAAAATATTTGAATTGTTTTTATTTTATAACTATCCGTTCCAAATATTACCGTGGATAAACAGAAAAATAAACTAGTCAAAAAGAAAAAGCTTGTTTATGACCTGGTATGTAACTAATGATATTATGCTCATACAAAGCATAGTTATTTTGAAATTACAGACAGTCCTTGCCATTTATTTTTTAAGAATAGAATATATTTATGTAAAGTTAATGTCTCTCTTCTATCTTTTGATTATGGTGTATCATACAAACTGTAGATGTAATACTTATAAATGCCAAAAGATTGTTCATAAATTGTTATAAGTTTTGTGATTGGAAAGTGTAGTTTGACCGCTAACGTTTTCAGTCATGTTTGATATTTGGGTCCTATTCACAGTTCACCACTGCTTTCGGCTTTACTTTACCGGTCGGATTTTTTTATCTACAGGTACCTATGAGAATTTAGTCTGCATGCTCCTGTGGTTTTCTACGCTCATTCAATGAGAATTTATGTAAGAAAAGCATTTAAGTATTTTAAGGCAATAATGATCGCTAAGCGACAAAATCGTTATCGCAAATAAAAATGTATTTCTAATGGCCACAGACTATTATTACTGTTTACTATTAAATAAACCGTATGATTTTTAAAGCACATTTATATAAAACTAGCTGACCCGGAGAAGTTCGTACCGCTATATTTTTTTTTATGTTTGCAATTTTTTTGTGAATCTAAACCATTCTCAAGTCCCCTTGAACACACACAAATAAAATCACCAAGATCGGATCAGTCGTTTAGGAGGAGTTCACTGACATACACATGCACACAAGAAATATATATATAAAGACTAGAATAAGTTATAATAATATATCTGTCCCTAACGACCCTTATCTACCTGTGTTGTTCTCTACGTCGACGACAACACGGCCTTCTGCCACTTACTACGCGTCCAATAATTATGGATTAAAATCATCTAGACATTCAAACACGCACAAAAATAATCACAATCCTCACAGCTGTTTAGAACGTGCTCAGTGACATACACACATACAAAAGGAATATATGTACAAAGATAACGCACGTTAAAACCATCGGACAACAAAGTAATAATTTATTTTTATATTCACAACAACATTGTACGCGAGTCACTTTCCAGAATTAAAGCATAAGGTAAAATACATATTTACCTCAAAATCCCGAACTCATTTTCATAAATATATCATCAACAAAGGTTTTGTTTATATGAGAGCTCGTTTATTTGAATTTTTGAATTTTAAAAAATCCTTCCCCCATACTCGTTACTTTGGCCCATTAGGGTAACTACATATGTGAAAATATTAATTTTACTAGAACAAACATCTAATCTGATTATTATATTAACATAATGTTTATAACAAACATGAAATGTATAAATATTTGTGTTTTGTATTTGATACGACGTAATTTTTGATATTATGAACAGTGTTTGCATTTACTGGTGCGTGCACATAAAATATGCCGACTTACTTCTTATCTGTACCTATATGATAGAAGATACAGCAGACGCTTCCTAGTTTACCTTTATTTACTAAACCACAACGCAACCCCTTGGGGAATTCCATGGGATTGTTGTACACAGACGAGTCTGAAGTTGAGGCTATTATTGCCAATATGCGTAGTGATTCAGCCGTTGGTATTGACAATATACCTACTTCAGTTGTAAAAATGGCAAGGCACATACTTGTTCCTCATATCACGCACGAATGCAACCTCTGTTTAAAAAGTGACACCTTCCCGGATGTTTTTAAAACTGACCTAATTACCCCAGCCTTCAAGACTTGTGAGAAGGATAGCATCACAAACTATAAGCCTATTTCGGTGCGTACTGCCATGTCTAAAATCCTAGAGAAGATCTTAAACAAAAGACTCGTAAATTACCTTGAAACCAACAAGCTAATTGCTACAACACAGTTTGGCTTAAGGCAGGGGAAGTCAACGGAAGATGCTATAGTTCAACTTACGGAGACGATAGTAAGGCAGCTTGACAGTAACTCTAAGGTTATTGGCATATTCTTAGATCTCACAAAAGCCTTCGGTACCGTGTCAATCCCTAAATTACTCATTAAAATGGAACGTATCGGTATCCGAGGTCCCGTGCTTGATATCTTTACAAGTTACCTGACACATCGCACACAGCACGTTAAGGTGGACACCCACATAAGTGACTCTGCCAGCCCTAGCTTTGAAATTCCACAAGGAAGTGTTTTAGGAACTACACTCTTTCTGATTTACATCAATGACCTGTGTACCAAATCTATCCCTATAATAGAAACGCACACAAACGCACACACGTTCTTACATTATAATTTAATTAGGTTGTAACGTTTGTCTCCTATTAAAATTATATTTTCATTTTATATCACTAAGCACTTGCTTCTCAATAGATTTATGGTATTGTATAATTATTTAAGGCGCAGACAGCTTTCATACAGTTTCAATACTAGTACGGCTGTCAACGTTCGACATATCAAAACTAATAATGTTAAATTGAAGGTTCAACATTTCAAACGTTTCTGTATTAGTGATATGTAAGCAAAACAATGTATATGTTTGAGACCAATTTCTGATCCACCTATCCCTTTGACGGTTGAGTTAGTATTTTTAAAGTTATTCCATAATCCGAGGCGTTTGAAGCATTCCGATGTTATTAGATTGGTCTGAGATGCGCTATCTAGCAGACAACGTACCATGTGCGGCGACCCATTAACATCATATACGATAACTTGCGCTGTCGCTAACAGTACCGTCTTAGACGCCGTACACTGCGTTTTGGCCCTGCGCGGATCATTATAGATGCGCGAGTGCCGTCCTCGCGTGCGCGTCGCCCGCGCAATGGATGTCATACACAACGATACTTCGTTCTCAGACGCGGAAGGCGCAGCTACCGTGGTCTGCACCTGCGGCGCAAGTGTGTCAAGGTTAGCGGCTTGGCTTGACAACCGGTTATTTTTATCGAAATGTAACAGTGTATGATGTTTTTGATTACATGATCGACACTTTGTCTTACTAGAACAATTACTTGTTTTATGTTTTATGCTTAAGAAGTTAATGCAAGCTTTGTTATCTTTTACGCATTTAAAACGAGCGGTTGCATGTAAATTATCGAAGGCGGGACACTTGTATAAGTGGTCGTGCACTATATTACTGCACAGACACTTCTGTGAATTATTACTATTAGATTCCGAACATGTTACGTAAGATTGTGGATTAGGGACCGAGTTATTATTACTATTTCGCGATTTATTCAACCTTTGTTTGTTGCTGTTAGTGTTAGACGGGCCAGGTGAACCAGACTGCGTATTATGAAATATTCGACCCTGATCTTTTATGAACGAAATAAAACTATCTAGTGTAGGTATTTAATTATTGCGTTCCGTCATCTCGAATGCGCGAATTGTATCAGTGTCAAACTTTTTTAAAGCGAGTTGAAGCAACATAAAGTCGGAAAGATCTTCTAATTTTAAATTCCTAAGAGAATTAACCGCGGTTACGAAGTTATCAATAAACAGCTGGAAATTCGCGACAGACGCGTTGCCCAACAGTTTGAGATTTAAAGCTTGGTCAAATTAAGTAGACGCTAGGACGCGCGTGTCTTGATATCTGTCAAGTAGTGACTGAAATATGACCTGATATTTCTCAGCACTGGGTGTGACACCTGCAAATACGGACTGGGCCTTCGGTGACAGTTTACCTATAAAATAGTACAACCTGTCAGCATCTGTCAGAGAACCATTATCGTGCACTGTAGACTTAAAACTCGCATAGAATAACGGCCAATTTCGTATATCTCCGTCAAACGACATAATCTCGATTGGCGGTAATCTCGGTTTGCGGGCAACGGGCTCTGCTGAACATTTACCCTCCAATTGCGATTGTATACGCTTAATAATACAATAAAGATCTTCGAATGAGGTATACGCCTGATAGTTCGGTTTTTCATCAGGATTGATAGAAAGTAATCTTGCGTTATAATCGTCTAACAACTTATGAAAATCTGTTCGAATACTATCTACTGTTATACAATAACTGAGAAATGCTTCGCTATTACTGTCAGACATAGATGCGGTTTTTGATCGTTCATAGATGTTTTGAATGCGCTCAAATAGAATATTGCGTTTTGCTTCTAAGATTGTCATCTCTTTGTCTTCCGACACGCGTGACTTCTTTTGTTGTGACATGCTTACGTAAGTATAAGCTAATGAGACCGAAACAAAATAAGAATATCTAATGTATCTATTATTTTACCTAAGTAGGCTAAGTAGGCAACACCTTAGAGCTGAGGAACTAAAAGTTGCTTGAAATATGAGATTTATAAGACAACTATGATAGTTCCAGAATTAATAATTTAATAAGTAGGTAGCTACATAAAAGTTTACCTACTGATGCGGGCGGAAATAACCATGTGACGGTTATGTGAATATATTAGGAATATAGCTAGGTGCTATAACTGCCTAGGTATAGCGATATAACGTATAAAAACGTAAATGAATCCGACTCGTATGGATAAAAAAAATGGTTCGGCGTTACACCGAAACCGTAGGGTTCTAGGCGACTTGGAGAAGGAAATGGACTGTATACAGAGGATGGCGGTTCTTCGCCGCCTAGGAGATGGTTACGGGAAGGGGTGATTGAGTGGGTATAGGATATTTCAAGGATGGAGGGCACTTACCTTATACAACCTTCTTCGTTTCCGTAGGGCAGTCTCCTGGTGGTTTCGTGATGCAGCTGCTTGTTTTCACTTCAATTCACCGTCACTCCCACTTGCGAGCGGTTTATATATGCGGTAATAAATCACATACAGCGATGCGGCGCGATACGAACGAGACGGCGTTCTCAGCGAGCGGAATGTTCTGGACTGTCACTCGCGTCCACGATCGCGGCGACGAATCAGGCGAAGGCAGTGCCCCTTCTTCGGGAATGGGAGACAGGGACGGAAATATGATATCGCTCGCACTAGAACGTGGAACGATTGATGTTGATGCGATTAGTTATGGATAGGAAGGTAGATGGCGCTACCAATAAAATAAAATTACGGGGCTCACCGGTATCGGGTGCAGGGACTAAGTTACCGGTGGTTAGGGCTCCAGAGAGAGGAAACTCCTGACGATACGAACTGTGGCCAGCAATACTGCCTTCTGTATAGAGGACTTATTCCAATTGCTAACGCGAGCCTCTTGAGGTGGTGATCGAGGCTCTTGGCAACGAGACCATTAACTGACACGACTATCGGTACTATGATCGCCGAGTCCACATCCCACATGTCGACAATCTCGTGAGCCAAATCCAAATATTTTATATGTTTATCTATCTCGGCTTTCACGAGATTTTCGTCATGGGGAACGGTGACATCGATGATCATTGCAAGGCGCCTAGATCGATCTATCACTACTATGTCTGGCTTGTTAGCCACAATAGTTCTATCAGTAATGATAGATCGATCCCAACACATGGTGGCATGACCATTTTCAAGAACTGGGTCGGGCACATACCTGTAGTACGGTATCTAAGAGTCTACAAGATTGTACTTTAAGGCAAATTGCTGATGGATGATCCTAGCTACTTGGTTGTGCCTGTGCAAATATTCGCCGTTGGCAAGACGAGAAAAACCAGATACTATACGTCTGAGAGATTCATCAGGCTGGTGACATGCCCGACATATGTCAACCGTCCCATCCCTTAGGATATACTTCCGGTAGTTATTTGCCATGACAACCTCGTCCATAATTGCAAAGAAAAAACCTTCTGTTTCGGCGAAAAGATCGCCAAAACGTAGCCAGGACACAGAAGCTGGGAAGTTTACATCGGGTCCATGCAGGGCCCGATAAAAACGTCCATGCAGCTCTTTACCTTTCCATACCTCCTTGCGTTCCTCAACAGGTACGGCAGGTTTGTGCCAGTTCTCCTTAGCCAGACCCAAAGGGGTAAACCCGTTGTCCACAGTGACCACATCACGGTGGACACCCGCGTCAGTGCTGAGAAAATATTTTCTGAGATTGCACGCCTCGCGGTTATGGAGGGTCTTGGCACTTAAGAAGCCGCGACCTCCGCATTTCCGACGGATGTACAATCTCATTACTGACGACCTCGGGTGATGCAATAGGTATGTAGTCAATAGACAACGGACTTTTCTATCCAAGGCATCAAGTTCTGTTTGAGTCCATCGAAGTATGCCGAAGGAGTACATTAAGACTGGTGTAAAGGACGTAAATAAAAATATATGTTGAATATTGTCATACTTATCTACTTTTATAATTTGATATAATACCTACCTACTTATTTGTAAAAAGAGTGTGCGATATGCGCGGGGCAATGCGGGGTGAAGGTAGCGGGACGCGAGTGAGTGGCGCGTGCCGCGAGCTCATTGCATTTTAGAAAAAATATTAGTAATTTTATGGGTCCCACGCATGACGCACGCTGCTTTGCTCAATCGGCACCTGTATACCTATATATAGGTACTTAGCTAAAGTCAATACACGACATCTTTCAGCAATTCATCTTTTATTTCACGGTAAACCCGCATCACCTACAAAGTGATCCTTCGACCGGATTTATACTTACCGTGGAATAAATACGTACCCACGCGTCGCTCAAGTAACGACGTCTCTCGGCCACGATGTTCAACACTCCACCGCCATTACGCACGCACCGCCTTGAAAATACGGTTCGCACACGTAGTGCCTGGAAGAAAGAACATGCAATCAAGATGCAGGGAGAACCATCACACGACGTGCAGTCTGAAGTGTTACCAAGAAAGATTGAAATATGCGAAGTTGCGAAAAGACCACAGACTGACATTGGAAGCACGAAAAAAAGTGTTCATACCCGATTTTCCTCAAACTCCAACAAAAGTTCTCTAGAAGCCCGTAAAAAGCAATTATTATACGAAGCGGCGAAGGAGAAAGCGGAAACAGCGAAGAAGGAAGCTGAAATAATCAAAATGGAAGCTGAAACTCAGAAGCAATTAGTAGACATGAAGCTAGCCGCCGAAATGGCTGCTCTTGAAGATCAACGTAGCAGTCGCAAGAGCTCTAGACATCAACCAAGTGAAGGTCACTCCGTGAGGACTGTGGACAAAGTGCAAGAGTGGCTTGAACGTAGTCATATTTCTGAACAAAGCTATACTAACCGTAATCAGCCAACTGAAAAAGAAGTCTGCCATAGCGGTGACGTCGAAATGAAGAATCTAGTTAGTGCCATTCACCTAGCTACCACACAAAATCAGCAGTTGATGTCCCGGTTCACTACGTCGAAGGATTTACCGCAGTTCTATGGCGATGCAATCGAATGACTCGGTTTTAAACAGGCTTACGACGAATCAACTAAGTTCTGTAAATATAGTGACGCAGAAAACATGTGGAGGTTACGCAAAGCTCTTCGTGGAGAAGCAAAAGAAACGGTGTTGTCACTTCTCAACGGCAACACGACGCCGCAATCGGTTATCGAAGCACTCGAACTCCGCTTCGGCAGACCTGAAATAATAATTAATAAAATTACATATCAACTAAGAAGAATGTCACCCTTACCGCATAATTACAATCAAGATATTGTATCTTTCGCAATCAAAATCAAAAACTTTGTGGCTGCAGCGCAAGCAGTAAATCAAACAGATTATTTACGAAGTCCCGAACTAATATCATCAGTGTTGACGAAGTGTCCCAGTGCGCTTATCAACAAGTGGGCTGACTATTAGAGCGCTAATTACGAGCATGAAAAACCCAAACTAGTAATGCTCGCCGAGTTTTTGTACGAAGAAGCCAGCAAAATATCTACTGCCGGATTGACCTATATTCATGGTCAACCCGAATATAAAAGGAAACATGAAGATAGAAAGCATCATGCGTTATTACTGAGTGATAAACGAGAATCTACTTCCAAGTGCAAATTCTGTCGTGACGGTAACCACAAACTAACGGAATGTGCAAGGTTCAAACGCGCTATGACCAAAGACCGATGGCGCTTCGTGCGCGCTAACAAATTATGCCACAAATGTCTACTAGCATCACACAATCGCGACACCTGCTCAGCGTCTGCATGCGGCTTAGGAGAATGTTCGCTACCGCATCATCGCTATCTACATTGGAAAACAAAAAACAGTGATGTAAAAATCAGTGAAAATAAACTGTTATCGGAAGGAGATAAAGCCGCGGACCAGAACAATACAGTGCCTAGTGACTGTTCAGAAACTGTGACATACACGAACAATACGGAAAACACCTCGGTGTGTCTAAAAGTAGTTCCTGTAAAAGTGCACGGACCGCGCGGCGTTATAAGTACATACGCGTTATTAGACGACGGCGCGACAATATCGTTAATATCTAGTGAAATTGCCGCGCTCGTAGGCTTACGCGGCGAGAAACAGACATTGTCCATTCGTGGAGCCTGGAACTCTAAACTAACATGTACTAGTGAAGTAATAAAGTGCAAAATTACGAATCAAAACAATGAGTCGTTTGAACTACGTGCAAGAAAAATAAGTGAACTAAATCTACCGTTACAAAAATTATCGAACATTAATATGAAAAACTATAAACATTTAAACCAATTAAGTGATAACTTTACGTGTCTTAAAGATGTGAAACCTACTTTGTTAATCGGACAAGATAATTGCCATTTAATTTCGCCGATAAAAGTTATAACAGGACATAACATGAAAAGTGAGCCATGTGCGACCTTGACCCCATTAGGATGGTGCATACATGGCGTGTATCGCAATCAACGACAGCTGATGTCATCCGAATGTGTTATGATAACGGCGACGGAACATCAAGCAAGCACCGTCGCGCTCGTCGGTCGTCCTCCCGCTCAAGCTTGCATCGGCGTCACTGTCGCCACTACATCGACAGCTACGCACACAAGAACTGGAAGAGACGCGCCGCTACATAGCATACCTATATCTACGATTGCGAACTCAGTGCGCGACCTTGCTCATCAAATGCCCACTAAACATTCCTGCGATGCGATACACACGAACCTCAAGATTGACGAACAACTTCATGAACTTGTTCGAAAGTCATTTATGTTTGAAAGTATCGGTGTTCACACTAAAGCGAGACAAAATAAAAGCGATTCAACTGCGATAAATATCGTGAATAAATCTGCTAAACTGATAGAAGGAAGATGGGAGTTTGGCTTGCCCTGGAAAGATGATAATGCTAGAATGGTGGATTCTTACCCAAACGCCTATAGAAGATTAAAATGTACTGAAAGAAAAATGATGGCTGACGTAGATTATAGTTCCAGATATAAAGAAAGAATAGATCATTTGCTCACAAACAACTATGCTCGTCCCCTAGAGCCCAATGAAATCTTACAAAATGTGAAGAAAATATGGTACTTACCTCATTTTGGGGTCGATAATCCCAATAAGAAGAAACTAAGACTTGTGTACGACGCTGCTGCAGAATCTTATGGCCAATCACTGAACGATTATTTATTGCCAGGACCGAACTTGTTGGAGTCTCTTCTCGGCATAATGTTCAGATTTCGAGAGAAGCCGATCGGCCTCACAGGCGACATAAAAGACATGTTTCTTCGCATAAAAATACGTCGGGAAGACCAACATGCCCTACGATTCCTATGGCGTGACAACCCAGATTAAGAAATTAGAAAATTTGTTATGACGTCACTCATTTTTGGAGCCAACTGTTCACCATTTATAGCTCAACATGTAAAAAACTTGAATGCTCAGCGATACTCGAACACAATGCCGGACGCAGTTCAAGCGATAATAAAAAATCATTTTATGGATGATTACATCGATTGTTTTGATGATGCCGATACAGCGATAAAAACCATGAAAGAAGTGTCGTACATTCATCATCAAGGAGGTTTTGAAATTAGAAATTGGACGTCGAACAAAATGTCCGTGTGTCACGGCATGCCTACTGATACTTTGAGTCCAGCTGTTGTTAACTTTAAAAGCGAAGTAAATGACATGTATGTACACTCGGTCTGTTGTGGTACCCGAATAGTGACACCTTTGGCTTCAACTTGTCATTAGACAAGATACCTACAGAGATATTATCGGGTGAAAAGATACCTACGAAACGAGAACTATTACGTATAGTGATGTCTATATTTGATATGTATGGCTTGCTTGCACCATTCACTGTGAATGCGAAGATAATATTGCAAACTTTATGGAAGATAAACCTACAATGGGATGAAGAGATAAAACATACACAATTTGAGATATTTCGCAAATGGATTGTTCAATTACAAAAATTGAAAGATATTAGAATACCAAGATGGTACTTTCGGATGCCTACTGAGAGAAATACTTCGAACGAAGGCGAAGCTTGTTACAAGAACAATACGGCGTGTACAAGCGAGACGTTACAATTACATGTGTTTTGTGACGCATCCCCGGCAGCAATGTCAGCTGTCGCCTACTGGCGCGTGCATAGTAACAACAATGTGTGCGTGTCCTTCATAGCCAGCAAGAGCAGAGTTGCGCCACTGAAGCCGGTAACGATTCCGAGGCTGGAATTACAAGCTGCTGTACTTGCATGTCGTCTCGCTGATACCATATAAAAGGAACATAGACTTCAACCAATAATAAGATATTTTTGGTGCGACTTAACGACCGTATTACATTGGATTAAGAACGAAAATCGAAATTACAAAGTGTTTGTCGCTAACAGACTTGGTGAAGTGGACGAGTTAAGTAATACGCACGAGTGGCACTATATATCGACGGAGAAAAATATAGCAGACGTAGCGACAAAAATAAATACGTATGAGTTGCACCCCTAGTGCGAGTGGTTCCGCGGCCCGAAGTTCTTATATGAAAGTGATTGGCTTACATCAGCACCTGTAACAGACAAAACGCAGATTAATGAAGAAATGTTATGTGACGTGATGCATTATGTATGTGAAACGGAAAATACTATACCTGTTGCTAATCCCGACAATGCGTCATCATGGCTCCGTCTAAAAAGATCGACTGCAACTATGTTATTGTTTATTGAAAAATGTAAACAACGTGACATTAAGACGATTGACACGACAATTATGAAACATGCAGAGATATTGTTACTACGATTCTGTCAAATGGAAACGTTTGCGCTAGAAATTCAATTACTGAAAAATAAAAAGCCTATTCAAGCTAACAGCAGACTTCGGACGTTGACCCCGTACCTAGATGGAGAAGGCCTATTACGAGTAGGAGGGCGAGTTGGAGCTGCATCTCACATATCACCTGGAATGAAGAACCCAATTATATTAGACGGGAGACATACCATTGCCAGGCTTATAACAAAGGAGTTACACATAAAAAGTGCACACGGAAACAATTAAACAGTGGTCAATGAACTCAGACAGAAATATTGGTTGCTGAACCTGCGACCTACGGTACGAACTGTAGCTTCTCGCTGTCTACTGTGCCGCATGAGAAAGACTACACCGTGCGCTCCGCGCATGGCCGATTTACCCGAAGGGAGACTAGCGCATCATAATAGGCCGTTCACTCACTGCGGCGTCGATCTATTTGGCCCAATGGAAGTTACGGTGGGGCGTCGTCGAGAGCAACGGTATGGAGTATTGTTTACCTGTATGAACGTGCGTGCTATACATATTGAAATAGTACAATCGCTGACAGCTGACTCGTTTATAATGGCCTTAAGAAGGATGGCGTCCCGACGCGGCTGGCCGCTAAATATGTACTCGGACAATGGTACCAACTTGCGTGGTGCTAACGTCGAATCAAGAAAATCTTTCCTGGAATTAAGTCAGAGTACAGTGAAAGATGACCTGACTAATCTCGGTATAAACTGGAATTTTAACTCACCTGTTAGTCCTCATCAAGGGTGGAGCTAACGCTCCCAGCGTTTGATAAGAAGTGTGAAGACCGCCTTGAAAATAACGTTAAAAGAACGAGCACCAAGAGACGAAGTACTATCCACTTTACTTACCGAAATAGAACATATAGTAAATAGTAGACCGCTCACACACGTGTCAGTGGATCCAAAGTGTGAGGAGGCCCTTACACCTGTTACGAACGGGGTAACGGGATTGGAAGGAAACACCGAGTAGCACTTATAACACTTTATTCGATTTCACACACGACACGCCGTTTAATTTCGAGGCAGACAGCACCAACACTAGCGTCTTTTGCACTGCACTTTTCACTGCACTTCACTGCACTTTACTGCACTATACTTTCACTTCACTTTTTTACTACTTCTTCTTTCTTCCTTTTACTTCTTCCTTCTTCTTCTTCACTTTACCACTTTTCAACTTAAACTGGCGCTCAGCGCATCTACACCGCCTTATATACCCCTAGGAATGTTCTGGATTCACTAATTTCGATCGTCATTTCATAATTCAATTGTTTTTCTATCTCCTGTCTCTTTTTAACCTTTCCATTCCTTCTTGAAGTTTCTAGAATTTTCTAATCGTTATTCGAAATATTTAAATTTGTGTTTCCATCTCCTGTCTCTTTTTAACCTTTCCATTCCTTCCTGAAGTTTCTAGAATTTTCTAATTTTTACTCGAAATATTTAAATAATCTTTTAAATATTTGCCAAATATTCATAAACATTTTCCAAATTTCATAAAAACCAAAATCCACATAACAGTTATGACTGGGATTTGAACCCACGCCTTCAGAACGTGAACTGAATGTGTTATCTGCACGGCCATCGCCTTGTTGTCAATGACTGGTGAATTTGGCCAACACTTGACAGAGTGTATACGTCATCGAACTAAAAACTCATTTCCAAATAATTAAATAGTCTTCAAACCTCTTTGCTAATAAATTATTGTGTTTGATGACCGGAAAGTTTGTCGTGTAGACGTCAGAAGACCTTGGCAACGGTAGTGATGACAGCTTGGCATGACACCGGCCGTCACACACCCAACCACTTTTTGATTGGTACATCATCAAACTTACCAGTACCTGGAGTCTTCGACGACAGCGACATGTACTTACGAAAGATGTGGCGAACGGCCCAGCGACCGACATGTTTTGGCGGCGATGGATTAAAGAAATATTACCTACATTGATACCGCGTCAGAAGTGGTACGTAGAAAATGACTCCCTAAAACTCGGAGATGTAGTTGTAGTTGTCAACCCAAATTTGAATAGAAATGCTTGGCCAAAGGGAGTCATCGTCAATGTGTACCCTGGAAAAGACGGACGGATTCGAACCGTAGACGTCAAAACTCGAACCGGAGTATTAACCCGCCCGGTCACTCGTTTGAGTCAGAGGTCATGACACTGGGCGGAGATTGTAAAGGACGTAAATAAAAATATATGTTGAATATTGTCATACTTATCTACTTTTATAATTTGATATAATACCTACCTACTTATTTGTAAAAAGAGTGTGCGATATGCGCGGGGCAATGCGGGGTGAAGGTAGCGGGACGCGAGTGAGTGGCGCGTGCCGCGAGCTCATTGCATTTTAGAAAAAATATTAGTAATTTTATGGGTCCCACGCATGACGCACGCTGCTTTGCTCAATCGGCACCTGTATACCTATATATAGGTACTTAGCTAAAGTCAATACACGACATCTTTCAGCAATTCATCTTTTATTTCACGGTAAACCCGCATCACCTACAAAGTGATCCTTCGACCGGATTTATACTTACCGTGGAATAAATACGTACCCACGCGTCGCTCAAGTTACGACGTCTCTCGGCCACGATGTTCAACACTCCACCGCCATTACGCAAGCACCGCCTTGAAAATACGGTTCGCAAACGTAGTGCCTGGAAGAAAGAACATGCAATCAAGATGCAGGGAGAACCGTCACACGACGTGCAGTCTGAAGTGTTACCAAGAAAGATTGAAATATGCGAAGTTGCGAAAAGACCACAGACTGACATTGGAAGGACGAAGAAAAGTGTTCATACCAGAGTTTCCTCAAACTCTCTTTCAGCAATTCATCTTTTATTTCACGGTAAGCCCGCATCACCTACAACTGGCATGGCCCAACTATTATAGGCGCGCACTCTGTTGCCGCCTGATAAAAAACTATTTAAGATTTTTCTCAGAAGGCCAAAGAAGCGCTCCTGCAACGCCTGTTTCATGCCAGCCTCAGCAATACCTAGTGCCTGTGACATACCTAGATATTTGTAGGTTTCGGTTGCAGAGAGAGATCTAAGTTGTATGAAATCTGAAAGTTATATACCATCAGATTCCACAACCCTGCCCTTCTTTACATGCAAGACCGCACATTTATCTACATCGAACTTCATCTTGATGGAATTACTAAAGTTTTCAGTTACCTTTATTAACTGTGTCAACTGGAGGTCAGTGGAGGCAAATAGTCTTAAGTCATCCATAAAAAGAAGGTGAGATATTACTTGAGCTCTGCTGTGCAACCGATAGCCTGGCCCTGAATTCTCGAGCCTTTGCTTGAGAATTCAGGGCTAAGAGATGAAGAATGCTAAGAGGATTCAGTGCTAGACAAAACCACAAGGGACTCAAACTGTCACCTTGGAAGATCCCTCGTTGGATCTTTATAGGATCGCCACATCCAAGAGTCCGTCGACATCCTGGATAGCGAAGAACCGTACTCCACTGCCCCATACACGTCTTCAGGAAAGTGCATAGAGTTGGATCAACTTTGTACAACTCTAGCACTCTCAAGAGCCATGTATGTGGCACAGAGTCGTTGGCCTTCTTATAATCTATCCAGTATGCCGCTAGATCCTTTCGGCTACGGCGAACCTATTGGCTAATGGTCATGTCAATAAGGAGTAGCTCTTTAGTACCACGCGACCCACTTTTACATCCATTTTGAGAACTGGACATGATTTTGTTAGTATATATATGTTTGGCCAGTTTGGTTCTCAAAATGGATGTAAAAAGTTTATAGACCGTCGGTAAGCAGGTTATAGGGCTATAATTTTTTGGATCCGTAATACTTCCTGTTTTGAAGAGCAGGTGGGTAATGCCAGTTGTTAAGAAAATTGGCAGCGTCCCTGATTCTAGAGATGATTGGAATTGGGACGTCAAACGAGCATGTGCACTACGCAGCCACTTCAACCAAAATTTGTGCAATCCGTCCGGACATGATCGCTTGTGTGGCTAACGGAGGTCGACCAGATGCTACTCCAGAACGTATTTGTAGTTTCATGATCTGGTAGACCTCCATCATCCACACCTAGACCGGGACGCTCCCAATTTCTATACACCTACCTTTCATCCTTTTGGAATGTGCGATTCTGGGAATATCTGCATATACGTTTTTTATAACGTTTGATACGATTTGCCCACGCATAAATCTTCTGCTTTAGGAAATTGATGCGTTCTGTGACCCGCGACGTGTATTCTTGTGGCCGTTCTTGCAAAGGCGCGGGTCACAAAACGCATCACTTTCAGGCGAGTATTGCCCGACCTGAAGCAGATCAGCTTGCCAATGAGTGCCCTAGACTCAGCGATACGACGCTCAATCCTGCACTGCCAAGCCGGCACAGCATTATTTCGGGTAGCCATATCAATGTTCTTTTGTATCTTAACATTGGCTATCCGGCATGCCGCTACAGCCGCACAGTACAGAATTGAGTGTGTATCACTGAGATTTTCACTATTGTCTAGGTAGACAATAGTGAATCCAGGGCACACACCAGCGCAAAATTTTTCTTATGCGTGAGCTAACGTGGCAGACGAGGCCTATTTACTAAGGCCTCGTAACGATATTCCCTGATGGCACATTCCAAAGTCCTCCTTACATTATCCATGTACTGGGCACTTACTTGTATATCCCCACCGTCCACTTCTTCAACACTTTGCGGCCTTAGTGTGTCAACTGTCACTGACGTTACACGTTCACGAGTGGAAGGAGGAATGGGAGGGTTACCTTGCAAGCCTGAGCGTAGCCTCTAAAGTGCACCGTCATCCAGCAAACGACAGCGCTGGATTGCGCGCACTTGATCCGATAGTCGCTGCGCCGAAACGTTGACGGCCGGTTCCAAGTCCTGAAACAGAGGCAGCATGCGATCACGGTACGCCGTAAGGTTGGTACCACCCTCTGTAGCCACATAATATGCCCGCATGACATTCTCATTCATGGATCTAGTCCACCTCATGCGGTGCACATTATTATTATTATTATTTTGGGTGAAAATTAACTGTTTCTTAGCTTTTTAGCTAGTTTAAACTACATAGACGGGCCGAAGCCCAGTCAATATAGCGTGTGGTGAGTTTTATGTAGAGTGGTTTATGTTGTGTGAGGAGTTCTCGTTTTCTTCGGTTTGCATGAAGTTTCTTACTATTCGGCACGTGTTAAGAATTGCAGCTTTTTGCAGTGTGATATATACTGAATCTTTAAGGTCAATCAGTTTAAGGCTATAGTGGAGATGGTTTGGTATCACACCATTAGTAGAGACAACTATGGGAACTACGTAAACATTTTTTTGTCTCCAAATTCTGGTCACTTCGTCTTTTAGTTCGGCATATTTACAAATTTTTTCGGCTATAGTTTTTTGTAAGTTATGTGTGTTGGGGATTGCAATGTCTATAAGGTGAGTAACTTTATTTACTTTACCCTGTAGGTTTATGTCTGGCCTATTGTAGTGAATGGTCCTGTCAGTAAGTATGGCGCTATCATAGTAAAGCTTGTGTGTAGAATTTTCTAGAACAGTTTGTGGCGTGTATTTGTAATAAGGGGACTTTGTGTCTCGTATGAGTTTATATTTGAGTGCTAATTGTTGATGTATGATGTTTGCTACCTGGTTGTGTCTATGAGTGTAGTCTGTCTGTGTGAGTTGTGTGCATGCTCCAGTGATGTGTTGTATGGTCTCTGATTGGTTATGGTATTTTCATTAGTGATTGTGGGATCTTTAATTATGTATTTTCTGTAGTTTCTTGTATTTATAATCCGATCTTGAATTGCAATAATAAAACCTTCGGTTTCAGGAAATAAAATGCCAATCCTAAGCCAATTACAGTACGGCCGTTTGACGATGGCGAGTCTGAAGTTCGCGCAGAAGGCGTCGCAGTAATACTTTTTAGGAACAACGCGGTGGCAAGAAGCGGGGTGCGCGGGACGGTAGTCTAGGCCAGTGATGCACGTTATGTAAATACAAATTAATAGTTTATACAATCAAAAATTTAAATCGATTAGTTTTATAATTGATTTTGAATTACTTTATTTTTGTTCTAAATAATAAAAGTACTTTAAGATATAAAATGAAATAGATTTATTAAACCAAGCAATATAGCGAGATTTTGTATTTAGTAAAAAAACAAATCTAATAAAATTTATTTTCTAGGTTTAAAGACCAGGTTTATTTATATCAGTTATCTATTAACAATTACATAAATGAAAAGAATTGGAACACATTTTCAATCTTTATATGTAATTGAATACTCGTATATTTTTCTAATTAATTTTAATCGATATCAATAAAAATCGGTTAAATTGAGCGTCAAACACGTACACTGGACATCTCTTTTTTACTTTTGAAGTTTTCGGTGCGATATAATGTGTCTCTGTCACACCTTAGTATTCGTTTTACTATCTCTGTCTTGAGTACAGACGATGACAAAAGTATTTATAGTCTATTAAAACGTTACATTTGGGGTTGCATTTATCAGACGATGCAATTTTATTTTACAGATGTGTAGGAAGGGCTATTGTAAAGCTTGATTCAAATTTATGGGGACGTACCTCTTGTCCCTCGGCCGCCATCTTGGAAAGAGTACAGATGCAGATATTTTTTTTGATTATCTGGTAAACTATTGGCCGCACAAAGAATATGTGAACGTGATTTTTGTAGCAAATAAAATTCTCTACAACTTTAGTCATAAAACTGTTATCATAATGCAAATATACAACACATATATCTTTAGATAATGATCCATAGAGTTCCTATGCACCCATGGATACTTGTTCATAATAATAATCTTAATATATAAAATCCTTGCGTTACTGACTGACTGGCAGACACGCTACAGTCGAAACTATTGGGCGCAGGAAGCTGAAATTTGGCATGTATGTTCCTTGGGGACCCTAGGGGTGCACTAATAAGGGATTTTCCGAAATTCCCACGGGATCGGCCAAAACGGGTAAATTTAAAAAAAAAGACAGGCGTAGCTGCTGGCGTCCTCTAGTAATAATATAATAATATTCTACCACATTCACACAACACCATCTAGTCCCAAACTAAGCAAAGCTTGTACTATGGGTACTAGATAATGGATAAACATACATATTATATACTTTTTTTGTAAATACATACATATTATACATAGAAACACCCAGACCAAGACAAACATCCATGTTCATGCACACAAATGTTTGACTTGAGTGGGAATCGAACCCGCGACCTACGGCATAGCAGTCGCTTACACTCCCGCTGCGCCAACCGGTCGTTCATGGGTGCATACCATGCGTGCCATGTTTCAAATACCTATTTATTTGGAATTAAACACGCGTGCATTCTCAATTGCGGCTTTAAAGATGTGTCTACCTAAAGAAAAATCCATTCGATCTATATCAAGAGAATTAAAAAAGAAAAAGATACTGCAGCATTCAGGTATGTTTCTTTTGTTTCTGATTGTCAACAAGCTTATGGATAAGCTTCTAAAATATTTTTGATATGACTGGAATCAATGCTATAGGTCTGTAACGCGTATGCTCCCTCTACGGGCTCTTACGACACCCATGGGATGATATGGGGTGGGACATTCCGTATTCTTAATCCGTCACCACACGGACAACACCGCATAATACCAAAAATTATATGACTGATTGGATTAGATAGTTTATTAGTCACGGTTTTCAGTATCCTAGTTGATACACCATCGTATCCAGTACTGCTTTAAGATCTTAATTTAATATTGTGTATGTTCCGGTTAAAATATCTGCCACTATTGTCAGGTGAGGTGCGTTCATCATAAAATACTACTTGTATATAAATTATATAAAGTCTGGCAATAACAGTTTTCTCCACGAGTATACATGCGCGGTAATTAGCAAAGGCTGACTTCAGACCCCCTATGATTCGTCGGCCGTAGTGTATTTGAGGCTATTGTATCGATGTGGGATTGATCAAAATCATGAGGTATTATTATATTATTATTATATATTATTTCATCATATAAAATAGTTGCGGTTCTGTCTGACCGACAGACAATGCACAGCAAAAACCATTGAGTGCAATTAGCTAAAATTTGGTTGTGTCTTCCTTGGGAAGTGTAAGGGAGTTTATAGCAAGCCGTCGTTGCCATTAAAGTCACGGACGACGAAAATCTTTATAAACATTATCGTATAGAGGCAAATCTACCTTATTTCACAGTCTCGAGTGTTTAGTGTGGGTTTGAAACCGATACCGTTGTGTCTATGCAGAGACGTAGTTGTCTGTTAATCTGTTCACTAGGCTGCGCCAGCTTTATATTATACTAGCTGTTTCCCGCGTTTTCACTCACGTTCTGAGGGAATTACTTCACGTACTTTGTTAATTTATAGCCTTAGTTACTCCTTGGTACATCAGCTATCCGCCTGTGAAAGTCCCGTTAAAATCGGTCCAGGCGTTCCAGAGATTGAGCAAGAACAAACAGACAGACAAAAATGGTAAAATATGTAATTTCGATATATGTACCGTGTATCCATCAATATGCATTTAGTAAAAAGCGGTTATTTTAATATTAAAAACAGACACTCCAATTTTATGTATGTGTATATTTGAAAAATAAGGAAATGACAGAGGTATATGATTGTAGAGAAAACAAAATGAAAACCTTCAGAGCCAAGCCATGTAGATTTGCATTCAAATTTTAGCCTTATAACCTCAAAATTAAAGTACAAAATATCGTTCCTGAGTGATTGCCCTACAGCTTAAGGGCAGGTTTCGGTTCTGACATTTTTAAAACAGAGGACTGTTGTTTTTTTCTTAAACATGAATACAGTGTTGTTGTTTGAATCCGTTAAGTAAAAGTTACGTCTCAATACAATTAAATCTGAAACAGCTTCATAGCAATAAAGGATGTTCTAAAAATCAATTAACTTAACGAAGATAAATTAAATTTACCTTAAGTAAAAGATACTTAACTATAAAACACGTGTCGTTAATACGTAAAACTCAAAACGTTTTTGTTTAATTGTTTGATCTTTCCTTGGAAACCCTGTACGGATTTTGAGGCTCGATGTTGAGCTACTCACTAAAAATAGCGTGGCATCGACCTATTGCAAATACGTTACTGGGGTCGTATGCTCAGGTGAGGTATCTTTGGGTAGATCAGGAAGTAAAGGTTGGAACAATATTGTTAATATCATAGGAACATAACAAAATGCATCCATGTGTTTCTGAAGGACAACATGTTGTTCTTACCTTGCTAGGATGTCCCCATGCCTAACTATCGCTCTATTTGTCACAAAACAGTACTAAGCAGTATTGTTCTGTCAGTAAGAAACAAAAAGCAAATACACTTATAATCTACGATGCTCTACGCAATCGTCATGCCGACGCCAATATATTTCTTTGGCCGATAAAAGTATTGGATAACATTTGGCAATATTTTAAGCTACAAAACGGTCTTTCAATACTAGTTCATTTCTATCTTAGAAACACTTAAGAAAATAACCATAGACTAAAATATGTGGTAAATTAAATGTAGTAAAGTTAAATTTTCTCTAAATTATGTACCTACATATTCAAATGGCGTGACTCGCTAATTCACTAAGTGCTTACAAAGATTACCATAATTTAGCAAAACCTCACTATGGTAACCTATTTCACCATCTTTAGTTATCAACAAGTTATATATAACGAGACAATATTCTGATAATCGCAGCTTGACCTGCTGACAAGACAAATAATGTGGGCAACTATCAGAGTTCAAGAACACCTCCAAGATTAAGTTGTATACATAAGTTATTCTGCAGAGGTAACGCTGCCGACAAGTTGGGTTGCCGCACCGTATGCACTGCGCATACGTTCATAGAACGCATAGGCTCGACAAATACAAGTTTGAAAAGTCCCTAAGAATCAATACATGTCTAGTTTTCTTTGATCATAAGCTGAAAAGCTACTATTGCTTTAATAAACTCCGTTAATTAAAGGCAAAAGTGTTACTGGGCTTTTCCGAATTCTCAGTAGCAGCACGGAGTCTGGTGATGTGCCCGGGAACGACAATAGGGTTGCACCCTATTACTTCTTTCTCCTAGCGTTATCCCAGTTTCAACCCGGGGTCCGCTTACTAGTCTAACCGGATTTGACTGAATATTAGCTTTTCCACGGAGCGACTGCCTGTCTGACCTCCGCAACCCAAAGGGATAGCGATATTCCATGGTTTAGACTAGGGTCAGTTTATTCAGAGATAGGTACTGACTCCCTATAACGACTGTCAAAGATCTTCATGACAACCGGGACCGACGGATTAACGTGCTCTCCGAGGCACGGGGCAAGCGATAATTAATAATTCAATACGCACATAACTCCGAAAAGTCAGTGGTGCGCGCCTAGGATTCGAACCCGATACCCTCTGCATGGCAGTCTGTTGGTATCTCCACTAGGCTATCGCTGCCTATTACTTGCACCCTATTACGTGGGACTTAAAAATAAATCATGGCGTGGAAATGTGGGTGTAACACCTCTTATTTATTACACCTCTGCCTACCCTCTCAGGGATAGAGGCGTGAGTCTATAAATAAAAAAACAAAATTAACATACATAATAATATAACATAAACGATTACACAATGTTTTTATTTTGATCAAATTATTATTAAAATATCTCAACTAAGGGACATGTTTCCGTGACTGTACTAGTAATATAATTTTAATGTTCATGTTATATGTGCTTTAAATACAAACCTTTTAATTTTATGACGTGGGTGGGTACGGAGTGATTGTATAGTTTTATTGCTTTGTTACTGATATTACTTTTACTTCCTGAAAATAATATGTTTTATTAATATGACCTGAAATATTCTTTTCCATTGTCCAGTTTTTTGTTTAATTTCATTCAACTGAAAAAAAGGAGATTTTCGATTCAGGCGTATTTTTACGTTTACTACTCGGTATCGTCCGTGTGGTGACGGATTAAGAATACGGAATGTCACCACCCCATATCATCCCTTGGGTGTCGTAAGAGCCGACAGAGGGAGCATATTATGCAGAGATCAGCACTGTAAGAAGAAGAAGAACAGCTTGATACCAACCATACACCAACCCGTTTGGCCAGCGTGGTATAGTAGGCCAATTTCTCCTTTCAAAGGAGAGGCCTAGTCCAGCAGTGGACTGTTAAAGGGTGATGATGATGACTCGATATTTCTACACTTACTAACCCAATCAAAAATTTTTTTAATGGAACGATAAGTTCTCCGTTTGATTCGGTTCCATCTAGGCCTCCCTCATATTAGGCGTCAGCGTCAATGCAGCGACACCTCGGCGTCTACGCGGCGTCTACACGGCGTCGACGCCGCGTAGACGCCACGTTTTCTGCGACGGCATCTCACAGCCACAAAAAACTAACAGAAGTTAAACTACATACAAAGTGCACTCGAGCGACGCACACATATACGTCGGTTACCGATAGGATATCTCAGAAAGGTCAGGTTTAGCTCGAAATATAGGTGCCATCCGCTTCAGGCACGGGTCTTTTAATGATTTTTGTGCAAACAAAGAGCAACAAAGAACAACAAATTATTATTAAGTTAATTATCGCTTTTGAAGATAATTACCACCTTTTTTTTTACAGATGTGTAGGGCCGGCTACTTTAAAGCTTGATCTAAATTTGTGAGGTCGTACCTCTATTCCCTCGGCCACCATCTTGGAAAGAGATCTTTCTTTAGATTGTCTTAACAATATTCCTTCCTTATATTTCTTCTCTAAGCTGGTGGACGCGAAATGTTCCACAGGTGGACGCAATTTGGATTTTTTGGACGCAAACTGGGTAAAATGCCAAATTTTGAAGTTTGCCTATTTAAAAAAAAAACACAACAAGTTTCGAACAAAACTGAAAGTTAATATTAAAATAGACTATATATGAACGCATTACTTACATAAATTTTTCATTGAATCAATTTGCTGGAACATTTTTATTTTCTCCTTCAAACTTGCCAACTGCACTAAATGGACGCGAACAGGCGAAATTACCCTATACTTAGTTAATTATTTAATGCAAAATTTCAAAAGTCAATTATTTTTCAGGTGATTACCATGATTTAAATCATTTTGATTATTTAGTTAGGAAATTATTTGAAGTTAAAATTCGTGATAATTGTTAATCTCGAAAAAATCGTTACAATCAGCTTCAAAATTACGAATCCTACAAAACAAATGATTTTATAATAGTTAAATTTAGTTTTTTATCTAATTCTGTTTATCCACTTTGATGGAGGAATAAAAACTACCTACCTAATTTATCAATTTAAAAATATTAATTTACCAACATCTGGGTTTGAGTTAATTATCGAACTAACTTGCACGTTTGCATAACTTGCTTGTAAGGCCGAATTAATAAACCAATTGTAATGACTAGCTTTTGCGCGCGACTTCGTTCCCGTGAAAGTTGAAGAGAAAAAAATCCAACGTTTTTGCAACATTTTTTGTTAGTTGACGAGGTATCATGGTTTCATAAATAAAAAAATAAAATTAACTGCCGTTTCATTTCTACATTTTAATAGTTATTCCCCTTTTGCAATCTCGACTTTCGCTTCGCCAGGGGTCTGCCATTTAGGTTACATTAATTTCGCCTGAATACCAATTTAATCAGGAATATAATAATATAGGTAAATTAAGAATAACAATTTTCACGAAGCAGAATTCAAAGGAAAGCACCACCTAGTATAGTACCTATTATATTATTTGTGGCATGCACCACAGACCCTGGGACCACAGACCATCAGACCAAGGCAACCTCACCAGGTCATAGGTTTTGTCAAGTCTATTCAAACGAGCCCAAACACTACTAGTTTCTCATGTGTAGTTTAGGAGTTCCAGTGACCACCTGCTGGCTTCATCATCAGACCAAGGCAACCTCACAAGGTCATAGGTTTTGTCAAGTCTATTTAAACGAGCTCAAACACTACTAGTTTCTCATGTGTAGTTTAGGAGTTCCAGTGACCACCTGCCGGCTTCATCATCAGACTAAGACAACCTCACAAGGTCATAGGTTTTGTCAAGTCTATTCAAACGAGCCGAAACACTACTAGTTTATCATGTGTAGTTTAGGAGTTCCTGTGACCACCTGCCGGCTTCATCATCAGACCAAGGCAACCTCACAAGGTCATAGGTTTTGTCAAATCTATTCAAACGAGCCCAAACACTACTAGTTTATCATGTGTAGTTTAGGAGTTCCTGTGACCACCTGTGGCTTCATCATCAGACCAAGGCATTTTTACAAGGTCATAGATTTTGTCAAGTCTATTTAAACGAGCCCAAACACGAGTACTTTATCATATGTAGTTTAGAAGTTCCTGTAACCACCTTCCCGTCTTAATCATCAGACCAAGATACATTCACAAGGTCATTCATCACTGCACCATTTCAATGGTACCGTAACATAGCCACCAAACTTACGTAAGTAAGTCAAATATCAGCTTAATAGAACAGTGGACAAAGTGCATACCAAATTTTGAACGGAAAGACACGAAGTCAAAAAAATATCGCTAGATAAATAAACGCCACCGGTACATACGTAGAATAGGTACTAGATCGGTAGATCGTGTTATAACCTTGAAATGAGGCACAGATGGGCGACAAGGTCAAATAACATTATTAACATTTTAGACATAATGCTATTTTATTATAGCGCCATCTCTTCTTTTAAATTTTAAATAACATTGCTTACAAAATGAGACGTAATATGTCGCTACCATCGACTCCCATTTTTCGTCACTAGCGCCATCTGTTGTATTATTTACGGTATTAACAAGTACTTATAAAAATAAGGATCTAATAATAAGGACAATTTTTTTATTCAACTTGCGGCATCTGTACGTATAGTATTATATTTATCTATGCTCGTAGTATTGCCAATTTAGCGACTTACGTGACAACTTTCATTAAATAAATACAATTTTAGGCCAGTGGCAGATCTGTTAATTTTGTTTTATGACACAATAGGTGCATACAACCGCGAAGTGGTAGCGCTCCAAGAATGCCCGCCTAGCGCACGCCGAGCGGCCGCTCAAGGAACACGCATACCCAAAGTGCAGGTGGCCTAAAAGCTCTGCTAAGTGACAATCCTATGTTATACCTGGGACATAATGGCTTTACTTATATTCAAACAAAATAGCACAGCATCTTATTGGGCTTTAAAAATAACAGATTATATAGTTATTATAAAATAATATGTTACTTATCAAGTTATCTATGATAAAGCGAACATCTCTAGTGGTAAGCACCCGGTCGCTCAAAGAACGCTCGGCTGTCGCGGCGTCGACGCCGCGTAGACACTGCGTATACGCCGGAGTGCCGCTGCGTAGACGCTGACGCCCAATGTGAGGGGGCCCGTTTGAAGAATGAAAGAAGTCGGTTTTTGTTAAGATTTAAGCAAATTTTGCTAATTATCTAAAATTGTATGTTATGTCTTTCATACTTTTTTTAAACATTGTCTTCATAATAGCCACAGCCACCAGCTCTGAAGCGAGGTTTCTGACATTTAACAGTCAAAAGTTAGATTATATGTTATCACTTATCTATTTAAGTACCCTCAGGGAGTAACCAGTAATAGTAACAGCAACCGCCACTGGGTTCCAAATATTTTTAGCTCACATAGCTTTATCATCGTCATCCTCCTAGCATTATCCCAGTTTCGACCCGGGGTCCATTTTCTAGTCTAATCGAATTTAGCTGAATATTATCTTTTCCACGGAGAGACTGCCTGTATGACCTCCGCAACCCAAAGGCATAGCGATATGCTGTAGTATAGACCAGTGTCAGTTTATTTTAGAGGTACTGACGCCCTATAGCGATAGTCAAATATCTTCATGACAGCCGGGACCGACGGCTTAACGTGCTCTCCGAGGCACGGGACAAGCGATTATTAACAATTCAATAGATCACATAGCCTAATGGAAAAAATATATAAGCAAATTTTAACAGTTTTTCAAGTGGACTTATTAAGCGCGAGACCATAATGTCAACGGGCAGCGGCCGCTGACGTCACCGACCCCCAATACCACCACGGGTTTTGATGCTATCAAGTTAGCGGTTGGATGATGTCAGTCACAACACAAGTGTAACAAGACTACTATTTACTATATCTTAATATATAAAATCCTTGCGTTACTGACTGACTGACAGACACGCTACAGCCGAAACTATTGGGCGCAGGAAGCTGAAATTTGGCATGTATGTTCCTTCGGGACCGTAGGGGTGCACTAAGAAGGGATTTCCTGAAATTCCTACGGGATCAGCCAAAACGGGTAAATTTAAAAAAAATGCAGGCGTAGCTGCTGGCGTCCTCTAGTTTTATTATACATAGAAACATGTGCATGTTTCTATGTTTAATATGTATGTACTTACAATGTCTAGTTCCCATAGTACAAGCTCGGCTTGATTTAGGACTATATGTTAGAATATTCACAACAAACAAAAACAAAAAATATATTAAATACGCTTAAAATCCTTGCAAGTATCTGAAATCTTTAACATAACCTTAAAAACTAACCCCTTGAAAATGCAAAACACGCATAGAATGTTTATAAACAACTATATTCTGCACAAGTATGCTACCACTACATTTTACGAAGGTTATATTAGTTGAGCTACTTTCAAAAGTATACTTAAAATACAACGCATATGAAAGGCAATATTTCATACACCGGCTCTGAAATATTTAACTCGACAGATCCTTTTACACCATAAGATGTTTGAACAATATTTTATTTGGAAAACTGGAACTTCAAGTCATGTTAATTGAAGCATTGTGATTGTAATAACAAATCAAATAACAACTCGTAAAAAGAAATTCGTTAAGTAATTTTTGATAATAATTATGATGAAACGATGGGATGCGAGTACTGCAAGATCGGTATATGTTGATAACTTTGGGTAAGGCCTACGTCCTGCGGTCTCTAGGCTGAGATGAGAGATGTAGAAATAAAGAACTACCATAATCAGCAACCAGTGCCTATCCAGCAGCGGAAAGCTAATGGCTGCTATTATGGTGATCATTTTATGGTTAAGCACGCGGAATATAGCTTTGCAAAAAGGTATTTAAGGTGTACTTTCCTTAAGGTCGATGATATCATGGTTTTAATAATTTTTAAACTGAGTAACCTTTATCATTGCTATTTAATTAAAGGTGTGTTAAATTACTTATTAGTCGGAATTCAAGTAGGTATAGATAATTTTCATACAATCAGTATTTTAATTACTTGTCAACACAGTCATGCGTATAATTACTCTCTGAGATGCCGCGCAATGATGATATGAAAACGCGGAACACACGGATGGTAAAGTAAAATTTTGAACTCTCATTAAAAATGCTTCAGGATACCTCGACATCAAGTACGACTGACGATTTGTCATAGAATTTTTAATTTTAGTGCCTTTCTAACTGACATTTAACTGACATTCTTCTTCGTTAATAATATCTTCTGCACTACATTGAGAGTGACGCCTTTCTAATATCACTCTGAGTGTAAAGTTTGGTGCCAACTGCACCTGCTGTGTGCAGTGTACTTTCTACAATGTAAAAACTTACTAGATTATAATCTTGTAATATTTTCGTCATAATCAGCATGAGCAACATCTGTCTTTGTCAAATTTAGTATACGTTCAAAGTTATTTAACTCATTAACTCATAGAGTAAGACTAACAAATGTCGCCTAAACGTCTTCTCACGCGCCAATAAAATCTGCGTTATTGACTGACTGACAGACAACGTACAGCCGAAAGTATTTTAAGCAAATAGCTGAAATTTGACAATATTGTATGTTTTTTGAGGACCTGGCAGGTGTACTAAGAAGACGGGTTCGGGAAGAAACAATTAAAATGTGCGGATATCTTCTGTATAATTATTATTATTGCCACACTTCAACGAAAAGAAGATCTTAAAATCGTCTTAAATCGTATTCCATAAAGAGATTCCACAAAAGAAGTCGGTGTGCACAGGAAGCGCGTATGTTGTGACGTCACATCCGGCAGATATTTATCATTCGCCGCGTTTGCGCTGCGACGACACTCATAAATATACAATTTGTTGCAATACGTAATATGTAAATGTTTTATCAGAGGTTTTACGCCAAACTGAGTGCCTTATCAATGAGAGAAAGTATTTTCAAAATTTTGCGTGTATAAATATTTTAAAGAGCAACCAGGTGACAATTTTCTTATGTAATACAACAGCTCGGGCACTAGAAAAAAATCTGAGTCGGGATGTGGATAAATTTCCGTCTCAGCTTTTATTGCTAATTGAATAATAATAGAGTCCGTGTGGTGACGGATTAAGAATACGGAATGTCACCACCCCATATCATCCCATGGGTGTCGTAAGAGCCGACAGAGGGAGCATAGGTATTATGCAGAGAACAGCACTGTAAGAGAAGGAAAACTTGATACAAACCCTATACCAACCCGTTTGGCCAGCGTGGTATAGTAGGTCAATTCCTCCTTTCAAAGGAGAGGCCTAGTCCAGCAATGGACTGTTAAAGGCTGATGATGATGATGATGATGATGAATAATAATATATTCAAACAATGGACACAAATAACCGCTTGACCGCTAGCGCCAATTCGCCGAATTCACTTGACCGCTCACGTTCTTAACAAAATGTCGCGCCGCCGCTCGCCAGATGGGCGCGCTAACATAAACATTTATTGTTGATAAGTCGGTAACATGAGTAAGTTGAAGTGATGTTTTTCTTCAACCTTATAAATGACTCTTTCAAGTCGTATGAATTCTTTGTTGATATTTACTTTCTAATTTATTATACTTAGCAGCGAACATTGACTATCGTTGACAAAAACACTTTATGTATTTTAAACAGGATTATTTAAAAAAATAAATCAATGACATATTTTATGAGTTTTCACTGTAGAGGGATTCTACACCGAATTAAATAAAATAAAACATGTATCATAGGATAAAAATATTTAATTACACGCATACGATAAACACGTAATCACGGAGCGCGCGAAACAAAGAGTGGCATTTGACATTATTTTTTCGTTCCGGGTTAACGATTTTAAGACTCGCTTCGCATTTTTAGCATGAAGAAATGTTCAATGATTTGAACAGAACAGAGCAAAAGAATTTAAAACATTACGTAAAAGAAAGAAACAGTAAATTCAGACCGAGTATAGTGCTGTAACCAAAAAGAGAAAATAGTCACTTGTGCGCGGTCTACCGCATTTCGAAAAAGGGAGAATAGTCACTTGTGCGCGGTCAAGCGGGTAATGTTACAGCAATTTGTGGACCACACAAAATATTTTCTCTTATGGCAGCGTTGCCATTTTCTACAGCTTAGTTTAAACGTTGTGCCAAGCCAGTTATATCGAGTGCCGGTTCCCCAAAAGAGGGCCACAGGCCTTAGCCTATGGCCCTAAAACTTCCACCCCAAATACATAATACCCTACAAGATTTATTTATTTTGCGTCACGTGAGGGATTTTGTTAAAGCAGCAGCAGCGCTCGCAAAACCAAATGTGCTAGAAAGATAGCACAAGGATATCGACACACGTCGCTATAAATATTGGCACACAATTCTATCAAAATTGCAACAGAAAAATAAGTATGAAAGTATGTTTATACCATAATTGTGTTCTATTTATTTAATCCACCCTCGCGTCAGCTTAATTCTTTTAATTATAACTTAAAATATTGTATCACACAATCACAAGCTATTTAAGCGAAGTATTATGCTTCTAAAGCGAAGCAGCGTCTTAAGCTGAAATTCTGAGGAAAATTTTGAACGTCAACGCGACGGTTTGGTAGGTGCTTTATTATAAATGCAATCTAGGCGACTTCCATGTTAGTGCATAAGTTTACTGTTGGCTGTGTGGTCACACACACACACACACACACACACACACACACACACACACACACACACACACACACACACACACACACACACACACACACACACACACACACACACACACACACTGTGGCATAAAAGAATATGCCACAAAATCTTTAGATTTCAATTTCCCGGCGATAGCGTTGCCGCAATGTCTTTTAAGCCCGTCTTTTATTAGTAGTGTAACTATGTTAAAAAAATTATCTCAATCGCCATGGAACGCCTCCGAAAATGCACTGGGGGTGGCTGCGTACTGAGCAAATGAGATACTTATTATAAAGCTTGTTGCCTTATGATGACATGCTATTATAGATATCGATAAAAAGATCCAAGCTAGCCAATTATATATTTTCATCACCAATATCAGGAGGCTAGTATGAATCCAAATAATCACGTCTTATGTTTAATGTAGCCATCCGACTCAAGTCATTCAACATATTGGCCAAAGAAATATATGTTGGCTAATTCTTCAGAGGCAAAATTTTCGATGTCTATGGAAATATTTCTGTAACCAACTAACAAAACGATCTTTATTTTTTTTGCTGTACAGTTTAGCTTTATCCCTATCTTGGCCAAATGATATATTTGAATTAATTGCAGTCTAGATACAAAATAAAAATATTTGAACCTCGTTCTTCTGATTCATATGACGTGTCCGTCTGCCATTTCTCGGCATAAAATAGTCGATGTTGCATTTACCCTTTGATAAACCAACATAAATTAATATAGTATCGAGAGGAAATGAATAGCTCTCTTATAAATAAAATATTTATTAGTTATAAATACCTTAATTTGTTTATAAATAAGAAAATAAGAAGTGTCCGGCGTGTAATACTCATTAATATGTCGTAAGCTGTTCTTGACCGTACTTGGTCGGGTAATGATTATGAGAGTCTGGTTTCCCTGGGGGGAAGCCAGTTGTGCTACGGATGAGCTAGAAGGTGTACCTACCTGGGGCTGAATGGCTCAGATCCCGGTGTTACGAAGGTAAATAGGTGATTCATCTGTACTTGGTTCAGGTGGCATGCTGATTACAATGCCTACTTTATTAACATTATTTTATTATTTTGCAACTTCTGTGTGCGTTTCGAGAGACGCTTTAAGGTTATAGATTCGTGTAGAAAAGTGTCAATACTAAAGTCTGCATGTATGATGAGTTATGCGTGATTGCAGGCAAAATCCTGATTCAACTGTGCCTGATTCATGGTAAAACAGCATATGTATCATACGACTATTGAGTTGTACACGGAAAAAAATCAAACAGAGAATAATATATTGTAGCAATTAAAAAGACATGAGTGGATGAAGGTGACATGATACAAAAAAAACTCGAGAAAATTTGAGTTAAATGTTTTTTACCTGTAGAAATGGTAGTGTATGACTTATGATGCTAAGACTATCATGAAAATAAAGATAATTATGTATTTATTCTTGTGTATAATGATGTCAGAAAAATACCCATATTTATGTGGGTTATTTTTAAAAGAAATGTACTTAACACCTTCATTAACAAACATTTCACTTATGTAAATAAAAGAAGAATAATGTAAGAACGTGTTTATTTAAATAAAAGTTTAATTAAAATTAAAAACTTAATCATTTCTTCAGCATTTGAATTGAAAGTTAAATTTAAATTAAAACTTCATATTTTTTTCAGAATTTCTTCATAGAAATATCTATATTCAGGCTTCACAAATTTCAGTTGATCCTTAATGTTATCTTTTTTCTCTATAGATATCGTGTCATAGTTATCTGTTACGCGTTCTAAAATAAAATCATCTGTTCTGGCCTTTCTTTTTAATATATCCACTTTTTTGAATGGTGTCATCACATCATAAGTTTCTTTATACAAATATGACCCAAACCGATCTACACGAATCAACGAATACCATCGATAAAATTGACTTTGGCTTTACCAACATCTTTTTTTTCTATTTATCAGATGTAGTTTTTCTTGCAGGCAACTTACGTTTCTGAAATGTCCACACATGTCAATAACTTGATTTAACCCTAGAAAAATAATCTTATTGTGATGAAGATGTGATGTGATTTGTTTATTAATTACAATAAACTAAACATTATTTTATATTCACCCATAAGTACAAATAAGAAAAACTACAAATCGTTCATTTATATTTATTTATTTATAAAATAATTACAAAATCTTTAGACTTCTTCTCTAAAGTTACAAAACTTGTGAACATTTATTCCTTCATCATAAACCTTATTTTTACCCATAATAATCCGACTTTTTGTATTACACATGAATAATTAGAGTATCATAATATTTATTAGGAACCTACGGTAACAATAATAATATAAAAAATCATTACAATTATCATAATTATAAGTCAAAATCTTAAAAGTGACGAAAAGATAACCATGCATCAATTTTACTTACACGGTCGTTATTTTTCGCAATCGGTGGCACTTACCTCAATGAAACTTACACCTCACGGAAGCTCCTAGCGAGGAATGAGATGTCCTCAGCGCACAACGACGTATTCGCATTATTTAGAAAGAGAGAGCAATAATTCGAAAGTCCATGCGTAAATTTTACGCAGATTATCTTTCTAGGGTTAATCTCAACGCCTTGCAAATTATATCTCGATATTGTTCTGGTACAAACACTGATTCATGTTTTCTGAGTACTTTTTCGATCCGCCCAAAATCTCGGTCTGAGTCAAGATACGAGTGTCCAACTTCTGGAAACTTATGGTCTATTGTCTTGAAGTAACCTTTCAATATCATGTACTGGTACAAGCAAATCATGTTGAAGTTTTTATTTTGTCCAGCACAAGAATCAGACCATATGACAGGGTTATCTTTTTTTTGGTCGCCAATGCTACATTCCATCTCAACAAAACGTAACAAACAACTAGCAATCTCACAACTACCACGATCAGCAATATCTTCTGTCCATATACAAAAAAATGCTTTTTCTTTGGACTTGGTGACTACATGTATCTCAAAATTGTAGAACCATATTTGTCGCAAATAAAAAGCTTTTGACGCGGCGATTTTTGGTAAAGGCATTGTTTGTTGTAAATCTATAGTTAGAAAGATAGCATTGTGATCTTGCTTGGCATTTTCTCCATTATGTCTCATAGCTTCAACAGCGGTGTGATGATTTTCTTTATGTTCTTCTGTGGATTCTCCTGCATCGCAAATGGCACAAGTGTCGCTTCTTGGGTAGCCGAACGATAGGTTGAATTTGGTCACAAAAATGTTATAGTATGTGCTTTTTTTAATCTTGAATTTATCTGGTAAATTTTCAACATTACACATCTCAATATAAAGTTTATACATTTTTGCCACATTAAGCAACGGAGATAGATAAAGCCCTTGTGCATTATTGTTACGAGAATAATGGGATTGATCTGCAGGGAAACTCGATATGTGATTTTTGATCTTATCACGCACTTCAGAATCCATTTAATGTGGTCTGTTAGAATGTCTCCCTCTTTGATCGGGAGCTGGGGCTGAAGCTCCTTTTTTCACCGTTTCTTTAATAATGTCCACTTTCTTGCGCACAATCTGATACAAAGCACAAAGTCCAAGTTTGCAATCTTCTTGCGTGGCACCGTCTTGAGTAACAAAATACTTATATTTTGCCGTTTTATGTTTTATGGATCCTTTCCTTTGTCTTACTGTTGGTTTAGCTACTATGCCAATAAAAAGTAGTGAATTTTTTCCGTTAACATCTAATGAATAAAAATCTTTTAAAATCCGCTTCCTTTGATCTAGTGAAAAATTTTCTGAACATTTTAATCTGCATTACGTGGCACAAGAAACCTTCATTAATGCCTTTTTAAGGAACTATTGATTTTTTGTACGATAAATACTCATCTCCTTTTTGTCTAGCTAATGCTGCTGTGTTTTTTCCATTGCTCAGGGTTCTGCGACGTTTTTTGGTGTTATATTCTTTAGACGGAAACACTTTTTGCTTTCTTTTCATAAGTAGATTTTGCTGAAAACTATTTGTTAATGGTTCAGTACTAGGATTATTCAATATCATGGGATAAGAATCAGTTGACCTATCTATATTTTGAATATTTTGCATTTTATCATCGTCATTAGTGTTAATGGATGTATTATCTTCCGAGTCAGAGATTATAGTAGAATCAGGGTTGGGATGATAATCATCGTCAGTATCTGGAGAAAAATCATCACTGTCTTGAACTAGAGATCGATCTTGAACATAATCGTCATAATCACTGGCTGCTACATTTTGAAGTGTAGTAGAAGTTTGCTGTAAGTACGGACCAGCTGACAGTGTATTATTATCTTCAGATGGTTCTATGATATCTGGACTATTTTCGCGATGTATAGAGTGTAAAAATTAAATTTTGGTATCGGTGTCACTATTAATGTCCATAGTATTATCTTTATTTAGGTCTAGAATGGTTGAGTTGGCTGATAAATTTTCATTAGAGCTTATGGTATTCGTAATGTTGTCCAGAGTTTGAACACTTCAATGAAGAGGACTACTCAGTGAAAATAAAACAAACGTGAATAAATGTGAAAATTTGTTGCCACTGTATTGTGGTTGCAACCCACAGAATGAAATTTTGGTCAAAGGTAGTCCATGTCTATTTTCACCCCGGTTTGCAATTTGCATGTTTCGTTTCTTACGAACCCATCCAGCCGTTGAGACGTGAAGAAGTAATAAACATATGTACGTAGAATATGCACTTAAAGCCACATTAACACGATTATTTTGGAATCGTTTTAATCCCATTAACCACGTGTTCAGAGTCGAAAACTAAGAAAATGTTGTAAAATGTTGTATGTGTGTTTGATAAAACAGCAACTACCTATTTATATAAACTTAGTAGTTCGACAAAGACGATGTACTCGTGCTACTCCTACTCCTATTAGTCTGTACCAGTGGATTTTACGAAAAATTAAAACGAAATCATAGCCTATTTTGTTCTAATTTTCCCACATAGATAAATAAAAGAGTAGTGCTCTTTTATTTATTTATGTGGGAAAATAAGAACAAAATAGGCTATGATTTCGTTTCAATTTTTCGTTAAATCCATTCATCATCATTATCATCATCATTGCAGCCTCACTCCCTACTCACGTCCACTGCTGGACATAGGCCTCTCGTAATTTGCGTCACAATAGATTGTGAGGAAATTAGGAGGGCTCAGCCTACTATTCCACGCTGGCCAGACGGGTTGGTATAGGTGCAGGTTTACGTTACGTTTACGCATAGGTTACGACTTAGTTCAAATTTTTCATGAAATCTATTAGTACTGACTATGATATATAATAACATTATTGCACATATACTTGTACCTACATACATATACTAGCACAACATACGTATATAATTTTCTTTTTATTATTTAACTACCCTCCAATTACAACAAAAGTAATACTACTCAAAGATCTAACCTACAAGAAGCCGAGTTCATAATTAGCAAGTATTGGTAGATAACATTCTTAATTCCACATAAGTGAACTAGTCTATTTACCCGTATGGATAAAAAATTAAATGAATTAAGAAATATTAGTTTCAATACAAAATACTTACATGTTTCTTCATGAATGTTAGAATATTTAATCCCTTGATCACAATACATATTTTCAATGTCACTGCCACTTGGTTTTAACACAGTATCTGGCATTTTCCTTGCTCGAGACATTTTTGCTAAATTGTTATCAAAACAGCTCAGAAAACTATTTTAAATTACTTTTGTAACAGACACTGATGTTGATTTTCGCAAAGTGCCATTCGTAAATACACATGCAGTTACATGGATGAAGGTGTTCTGAACAAAACATAACGCCTTCGTCTGTATAAAAAAAATGATGTGTACATTTTTGTATGTCCAATCACGGATGAAGGAGCTATGAACTTTTATAGCGCTTTCTTTCATAGCACTATTTTATAATTAACATGTTATTTCATGAATGAAGGTGTTATGAACACAACATAATGCTTTCATTCGTATTAAAAAATCGATGTCTAAATGTTGGTAAGTCAAATCATGGATGTTGGAGCTATGTACTTATATAGCACCTTCTTTCATAACTCTATTTTATGATACGTCATGGAAGTTGGGAGTTAAATGCCCTTAGCACATTCTTCCACTAAGAAATTATGTTTTGTGTGTACATAGACCCTTCATCTATCATGTTTCACGCTGATAACACCTAAAATTATGAAATTTGAAGGTGCCATGCCTTTGAAAGTGACATAACAATTTCATTAAAGGAAAAAAAACGGAAATTTAAAAAATGCGACATAACACCTTCATCCACTTGTTTCTTATTATAAAAATTTTTGTACCTAAAAGAATTAATTGTATTATAAATATTAGCAAAAGTTTTTTTTTTGTTATACTTATTACAATATTCTCGCTTGCCCATAAAATACAACTTTTTAGAGTTCAAAAGTGCCTTTCTACGCGATATGATCACTGATAACTATTTTTATAAAAAAGATTATTGTAATTGTTAAAATATGATTGTTTTCTTAATAAAGTTTCTCATTTAAAGAACAATGGCCACTTCTCATACATTGAATGCCTTGATACTGAATTATTGCGTGACCAAGCAATTATACTGTATAGACAGATTTTCTTATAAAGGTCTAGGAATTACATAATACACTGAAATTAGTTCGTATTCATTTGACAGATTCTTCCATGTCCATTGTCACCGGCGGCGTCTTTACGTCAAAAACGTTCCGTTGCATCCTTATCCAATGTTTTAAAAAAGATTATTGTAATTGTTAAAATATGATTGTTTTCTTAATAAAGTTTCTCATTTAAAGAACAATGGCCACTTATCATACATTGAATGACCTGATACTGAATTATTGCGTACATAGATAAAATGTACGAAAACAAGTAGCTCTATGATCAAGCAATTATACTGTGTAGACAGATTTTCTAATAAAGGTCTAGGAATTACATAATATACTGAAATTAGTTCGTATTCATTTGACAGATTCTTCCATGTCCATTGTCACCGGCGGCGTCTTTACGTCAAAAACGTTCCGTTGCATCCTTATCCAATGTTTTCAACGGCAGAAATACATTTATATTTACCTTTTTATATCTTTTAACATAAAAAAATACATTCATTTATGATCAGCTTTTAACAACTTGATTCAATTTATATATAAAATTAAGTTTTCTCGAGGTTTTGACAAAACCAGTGGATAAAAATGTGGTATAAGTGAAATGGAACGTAGCTAAACAAAGAAGTATTATCGGGCACAGATAATATAACTATGCAGCGAATAAAAAATATTTTGATAAGGATGCGTTCACGAGTTCTAGAACGTCTTTACAACCCAAAACTTTTATTTTTACCTAGGCTTCTATAAAATATAATTGTTAGTGAAATCATTACACTAAAAAATAACCTTAATTTTAAAATAAGTTTTATCTCTATACATGTTTAGGTCAAAAATTGCCATTCTTCTTTCTGTTTCTGATTCACCTGGGCACAAAATATTTTAACGTCGATATCTTGAAAACTACTTTATAAAAACGAGTTCCTCATTCAAATATATGTTCTTTGGTAAACCTATTTTATATGAACATGCATTACAGAACACAGACACAGCCACACAGAACATATTGGCTAAAGGATTAAATTACGCTATGACACCCAAACGGATTCCGTATGAAAATATCACAAGTGCCATCGAGGAAGTTATAATGCGCAACAAATTACCATCCAACGACGCGGACAGGATGTTGCAGTTATCTTGCGAAAGTCGAAGCTACCGAGACCGAATGTTACTACGGAAGAGCGTCAAGCACTGAAAGCGCTACGTGAAAACACGGATATTTTAGTGCTTCAAGCCGATAAGGGAAACGCCACCGTAGTAATGAATTCCGGTGATTATGATAATAAAATGTGGGATCTATTAAGCAAAGTGTCCACCGGTGTCACGGACGATGTGTTTGAACGCCTCTATAGACCTAAGACCGTTCACCCGCCGAAAATATATGGTTTGCCGAAAATTCACAAGAATAACGTGCCTCTACGCCCGATCGTAAGTCAGATCAATTCACCCACTTACGACCTAATGAAACACATTGCGGCGGTACTGCAACCATTAGTAGGTAAGACATCGTCGTTTGACAAACAGAGCATATGACCTTTGCGACCCCGAACACTTAGATAGTGAGCTCACACATGTTCTCGGGTCTCAAGCAAAACGGTTACAAACACAATATGCGAAGGTCAAGGAAAAGGTTGAGACTGACTGAAGTGAACAGAGCGCCAGCGTTCATGCCCTACATAAAAGGAGTAACGGATAAAGTTGGAACGGTACTACAAAAATACTCCATCAAGACTGTATATAGTCCGTACTCCAAAGTAGCAAATCACCTGCGTACTCCAAAGGATGTCATCCCTTTTCAAACACCAGGCGTGAACAAGGTGGATTGCAGCTGTGGTAGTTCCTACATTGGGCAAACAAAAAGGACCATCGCCGAACGAGTTAAGGAACACATCACGGCCGTCAAAAACCGACAAACCACCAAGTCGGCCATAGCTGAGCATTTGTTGGAGTCAGGATCCAATCACTAGATTGAGCTACATCGGCCCCAGGTTCTCTCCACAGACCGTCACTTTTTTTCAAGAATAGCACGGGAAGCGGTTGAAATCAAAAAGAACGCAAATTTCAACCGGGAGGATGGTTACCGTTTATCTACATCTTGGAATCCTGTCATCAGCAAATGTAGACACCGACGAGGTGACATTGCGCGCCAGTGTGTAGATACCATTAGTGTTGTGTGTCGAAGTACCGACAGTTCCGAACATATAAATGTTAATAATTGTGAAGACCAAGTTAGGGTAGTTTCCAAAACCCGCACTTCTCGGAGGCAGCGCTGACGAACATCAGTCATCCCGTGACCACGGCTGGTGTAAACCATGCCGAAACGTCGGGAAAATAGAAAGGTATTTCATCTTTTTTTTCATTCATTAATACGATTCAGACCCGTTACATAATCTTTAGTATGCATTACAGAGCTGAAAGTGAAATTAAATTTTGGCCAGATGAATCAGTCGAAGAATGAAATTTCGAAGAACTACTCGTATACGCTTAACGTAAGTAGTAAAATCAGCAAAATTCTGAACTCAAATAATGCGCAGAACAAATTTACTCATAGCCCATAATATCACTTTTATATTAATCCAGGTTTCCCAGACACAAAATCCAAATAAGCAATAAACATTCAACATTAAATCGTACCCTTACTTTCACGAAACACCTATCATTTAACTCATAATACGAAACAAGTCTGAAGTTCTGTAACAGAATAAATGTTAGACGAGTTAGCACAGACGATGTCTCCGTTTTGAACTAGCGTTTCCCCCGGGCGCACTTGAATAATTACCGAGTGAATTGTAAAACAGCTGGCACGAGACTCGACCCTGGAGTTCCGATACTTAATAATTCAGACATCTACTCTATGCAGCTTTAGATTTGTGCGGTGTTACTCCAAGCTTTGTAATATTATCCATAAACTTAGGGTGAAGATTGTTTTATATGCTCCTGAAAATTTACAATAAAACATTACCCTTCTTTTTGGCTTCACCGTATTCGGGTTAAAATATTGCATGCCTTCCTGGTAGACATATGGTGGTACTCACTATTGCAATTCCAACAACCTAAACCGAAATCGTAAGATAAATTATTTGAATTTGATGAAATTGAAATTACCTGAAAATGTAGGCACTAGACATGGATTTACATTTCACAGATTGCCCAACATTTTCGTATTGGTTATACCAGTTGTGCTCACAGGATGCCAGATATTTTTCGGAACAGTCAGTTTTAAGAGGGTATATGCCGAAATCCATACCTCTTGGGGCAACAGAAAATAAAATATTCATTTTATTGAGACCACGGCTGTGTATGCTATGCCGAATATTGGGGCATATCGAAAGTTAACCTTTTTGTATTAAATAATTAGGCGATTAACACCTGTAACATAAGTATTAGTTTAAAGAGCATTGCATGGCCTATCGACTTCTGAATTGATAACATTATCATTTACTCACAAAATAATTAAGGGGTATGGGATAATCAAATAAGTATTTAAGGGATAATCAATTAATAAGCCATGGACAACATTTAGTGACATTTTATATATACGAAATGCAAAATCAGTATAATGTGTGTGTATTATTATCAGTAGCCAAAGCCGAAGCTGTTTGTAAATATTGGCATATTTGTTTAAAATAACTTATTTGAAGGTAACATTTTAAGGAATGAATGGACGAAGTTCTCAATGAGCAATAATTTTGAGCTGTGTAACTTATAAATTATTATTTCAAAAGGCTAGTTGCCTTATAGACGTCGAAATTCATCGTATTTATAGAATTGACTGCTATAATAATATGGTGAAGAGGATTAACATGTTGACTGTGCATGCCCCACCGGTGGGACATAGCCATTCGCTCATAGTGCGTGCATGACCCACGGATGTGACATGAGCTGTTCGTACATTTAAATAACCTGCCCTGCTTACAACCTCAAACACGTGTGACTTTAGCTCCTTTTATCGGTTCAATGATGATCAATGAACTAACAAGTGATGATACTATATTGAATTGTATTTTAAAGACGTTTACTAAAACAATTAAGGCAAAAACCTTTTCAGCACACTGGACTATCCATGTCCGATGTCTGTATTTTTGGTTTTGCGAGCTGCTTCTGATTTGTATGGTCTTCATCAACTAACATTATATAGCAATCAGTGCAACTTTCTATTTTCTCAATTTTATTCCTGGAACACTCGATGAATAATTTGAAATTGACAATACAAAATAAAATTTCACTATTAAAACTATTGGCGTCTTTTTGGATGCTCTTGTCCTTATAATGTAAATATAGGGACAGGAGCATGCAAAAAGACGCCATACGTGCTTGACAATCGGCTGGGTATTGCAGTTATGAGATCATACGTGTATGACCCACTGGTGGGTGATTCAACAATTTTTTTTTCATATGATGAAGGTGTAAAAAAATAAAACAACGATATAATATATTATTTTTAAACATAGCAACACAAACTACGTTTGGTAGTTAGTATGGTTGTTGTATATACGTGTAGGTATAATATATCCTACATTAGATTGAAATAATATTTTTGTTCATATTCGTTACCATTGTGACTTCTGTCTGCCTTGTCGCCACTTAATACTAGAGAGAGTTATAATTGGTTAGTTAGTAGTAACTGCAGCGGAGAAAATTGACTGCGTGGATGCAATGGTATTGGTTTCAGAGGCCACCATGACTTTTAATACAAAGCCGAATTCTAGGAGTTTTTACCTACAGTAAAAATATGGCTTTGTGTAATCCACCATCTCTGGAAAGTACTTCAAGAATATTTAGTTACTTGTCTTATGTTTGCAATACTGTAACCGTTTACGCCAACCTACATAGTTTGTACTAATGCAATGGGTGAAACATTTTGTTTAACACCTCTTATGTAGAATTATTAAGCCCTTATAATACGTAGATATGCCTTCAATACATCGACATATTTCTGTCACTTAAGCTCGTAACTTATGCGAAGAATTTAAAAATCTCAGCCTAGTACTCTACATAATAATTTAAAGAACGATTACCCTCAAACGTACTTACATAGGTAAGCCTTTCCTTCTCAGTAGATAAAAACAGCAGACACACATTCCTAATATGATGTCTCAAAGCTTCAGTAACTTGAGTCAGCATTCGGACAAAAGAAAACAAATAAATAAAGTGATACAAAGTTTGTGCGCGCCATCAAAGGCACAGGTAACACTTGATAAGGTCGGATAACTCATAATAAGTGTGCTGCTAAGCAACTTTAGAAACGTGTTGTGTAAGAATCTGCGATATTAATTTTTGAATGGATATGAGACGTGATTTTGTATGCCAAGGTATAAAAGATGTGTTAAGATGTTATTATGACAAATCATGTTTCTTTTTGTAATATCGTATTTTTTTGTCTTGAAATTATGCTACCCAAACAATTATTTCATAATGAAAATACATTTGTGTTGAAAAATTATTGAATAAAAGATCACTAACATACAAAATTTTAATAAAAGGCCGTTGTCTAGTAAATAGCGTATGCACCTGCTGATTGGGAGGTCACGGGTTCGATTCCCGGGTCGGGCAAAACTGTTGCTGAATGTTTCCAAATTCTGAGTAGACTCACGGAGTCTGGTAATGTGCGCGGTAACGGCAATAGGTCCTCCCCGTCTCCGTGGGACCTAAAATTCATAAGGCGAAATGTGCGTGTAATACATATTATTATAAAAAAACGATATCTGAGAGCTACTTTCTGTTATAAGAGAAAATTATATTATTACAAGAGAATGCCCGCAGTTACACCCGTACATTTTAACTTTAATCATTTCTGCCTGATCCCGTGGGAATTTCGGGAAATGCCTTCTTAGTGTACCCCTATAATCAGTACAAAAATGTACATGCCCAATTTCAGCTTGTTGCGCCCAATAGTTTTACTATAGCTTGTCTGCTTGTCATTCTTGCGTTATTGACTGACTGAAAGCAAGTCTGACGATTTTATATATTATACAGATTATCAGGACTATTGACCCATAGCTATCACCCCTATTCTCTGCATATTCGAACGGGTAATCAACACCCAACTCGTTCGCTACCTAGAAGATCGCTGTCTTATCAATGATCGACACTATAGCTTCAGACCGAAAGGGTCAACGGGCAATCTTCTAGCGTATGACACTCACCTTTGGGGTGAGGCTATGGACAGGCACGAAGAGTCGTTGGCTATCAGTCTCGACATCTCCAAAGTCTTCGATAGAGTCTGGCATCGTGCGTTTCTTTCCAAGTTTCCGGCTTACGGCTTGCCACCTCGATTGTGCAACTGGGTTGCTAGCTTCCTGCAAGAACGACGTGTTTGAGTTATTTGCGAAGGTCAAAATTCAAAGTTTATGCAGTTAAATGCTGGTGTGCCCCAGGGATCCGTCTTATCGCCCACACTTTTTCTTCTGCATATCAATGATATGCTCACTTTTGGGAGCATATATTGCTATGCAGATGACAGTACCGTGCATGTGCGGTATCTCGGCCGTCCTGCGGTTAAGCAGGCCGACATTGAGGAAAATAGGCGAAAACTTGTCGCTGAGCTTGACCAGGTTTAGAACAGCATCTCGAATTGGGGTGCTGTAAACATGGTCAAGTTCAACGCCAAAAAGACACAGGTGTGCGCATTTTCAGCAAAGTTATCTCCATTTCTTCCCCAACCTTCTCTTCTGGACACTCCACTACCGATACAGGACAGTCTAAATATACTTGGTATGGACTTACGCCGCAATCTCAACCAGAGAAACTACATCGAGGGTGTCATTAAATCAGTATCTCGAAGACTCGGAGTCCTGAACAGAGTGAGGAGGTTTTCCACGCCGGAGCAGCTTTGTCTATTACACAAGACTCAGGTTCGCTCCTGCGTGGAATACTGCTCTCATCTCTGGAACGGCTCCGCTCAGTACCTGCTAGATGCCCTTGATAGGTTGCAGCGGCGTGCTGTCCGTATCATAGGTGACTTTGAGGCTACTAAGACCCTTGAATCTCTGCAATTACGCAGGGACGTAGCCTCAATGGCTGTCTTTTACCGATTGTATCACGGTGAGTGCTCAAAAGAACTCTTTGACCAACCCTCTCCTTTCCTATCCCGAACAACACGTGCCGGGTTAAGGTGCCACGCTTACACGGTAAAACAGATACCGTCACGTACCAAAAGGTTCGGTACATCATATCTTTGCCGTACCATAAAAATGTGGAACTCACTGCCAGCTCATGTGTTTCCTTCCTCCCTTGATCCTCGGTCCCAAGCGGGGCGTGAAAAAGCATCTCTCAAGGCCGTCAAAGTGAGGGCCACCATGTCACATTGTAAGCAATGTGACATGGTGGCCAGCATTTGATGGTGGCCTTCACATTAGGACTTCACTATCAGCTTACCACCAGGCAGCGTGAAGTCAATTTGACAGGTCTTTTTAATAAAAAAAATGAGGTCTACGTATCAGATACCACAACAGAATAATAATGCCTGATAGCAACATACTTAGTTAGATTAAAATAACTTCGCTTCATCAACAAAGTGGCCACTATGACTAATAGTTTCATGTCACCTAGTGAATAAAAACACAATAATAACTTTGGAAAGCCCGCAGCGTTTCCATTAAGCCGAGTATCTATAATATAAGATTTACGAGATTGCTGAGGCGTGTGTAAGATATACAGTCGAACAACTTCGTGCTAGACCACCATAAGAGCGAAAATCGCTCAGCAAGACATAGTCGCTGCCAGTGCTACTTTACAAGCACATTGACAGTCGTATACAAAACGGTTTCTAGTGTGCCTCGACTTGTGACGTCGTGCCCCGGCGCTCGCGAGCCTCGCTACGAGTGACGCACAGCAGTGGGGGAGCCCCGCTCGCCCCCTCCCGCTCGCCGGCCTTATATATACCGGGGACACACGTGGCTTGGCCCTTTTTGCTCCGGGACAACACGACCAAAGCTGAGTACCCCATCTGAAGACCTGTGAAGTGCCAACCTACCACCACGCCCTGGATAATTGTCTCGTCGGCTAATCTCAAGTGTCAGTTTTTTTTGTGTAATTAAAGCCATTGTGTAACTGGAATATAACGCGAGTTTAAACTTTCCTGGTGATATTTTTTATTTATTTCCCGTAAGACAACCTAATTATCTCTCTTTAATTGCTCGGCGAGTGATCGATCCCGGCTACCCCGTGGAAATCAATCACCCGTGTGACATTGGCGCCCAATAGAATTTTTAAATATATTTTTAAAACGTAAGTTGGCACTTTACAGGTGAGTGAAATAATTTCTTTTTCTCTTGTATATTTTTCTCCTGTGTGTGCATATATTCTGGTGAATTGCGTACAGGTACAGTTTCTATCTGTTTTGGTTGGCCATAAGCAATTTAACTGTGTAAATAACATAACGGTGATTTAATTAACGTCGGTCTAAAATCACGTTCCACCGCGGGCAGCGTGTCGAGCCGCCAACCGGTTCTAACCGCTTAGCCGTTGAACTAACGTGCCTCGTGTTCGCGAAAAAAATATTGTGATTCAACCTTTGAGTGACCTTTAAGAATTTTTTTTTTATCCTTTACCAATCATCACACCATTGTATAATTTAGTGTATTTCAGCTTTTTTTTAGCACGGTATTCGATTTTCTGGCGATATTTAATTTTTTTCTAGTACCGGCGTAAATACTTAGATTTTCTATTATTGTTTTGTAATAATGGCTTACATTATAAATTTCTCATTATTATTTTATGGAATACACTCCCTCCTGAAATCAGATTGTCCACCAACCGTTATGCTTTCAAAATGAAAGTTCGAGAGCTTCTTTTTGAGAGATTGAAGGAATCAGCACATCAATCTCATCCATTATTATAAGTATTTATGTATATATTGTATGTATGTATATTTAGGTGTATGTAGATTTATGTTTATGTATGTATTTATAGAAATATATAATATATTGTATGTATTTTATCCCTATTATGTATTTAACAATTTTATTGTTTTTCCTTATAACTAGTATTTAAATTCATACTTAATAAAATGCACCTACCACTGTTATCTCTGCACCACCTTAAGGTTGGCAGGTAGAAAATGCCTTATGGCATTATGTCCACCTTTGTACACCATGTTTGTGCATAAATGAATAAATAAATAAATAAATAATAAAAGTTGTCGCTCCCTTTTTCTAATATGATCATGACTGTACTTGAGATAACAGTATATTTTTATATGATAGTGTATGCTTTAGACGAAATTGTGTTTCGTCATGAAATATGAGTGTTTCTTTGACCAGTAAGATGATCATACAAACTTATTTAGCGTGTCTTACTAGCGATAATTGACTCATTTAGAGGTATAAATACTTCTGTTATTCTACTCCCCTTCCGCAACCACGACCGTTGCAAGCCGATTGAAACGTAGGAGCATAACAGAGGTAATTATACCTTTGAATAAGTCAATTATCGCGAGTTTTATTTTTTATAGACTCACGCCTATATCCTAGAAGGGGTTAATAGAGGTGTAATATTACACCCACATTTCGCCATATATTTTTAGGTCACACGTAATAGGGGGCGAGCCTATTGCCGTATCGGGCACATTCCCAGACTCCGTGCTGCTACTGAGAATTTCCTTACAGAAAAACCCAATAAAACTTTGCCCGACCCGGGAATCGAACCCGAGACCTCCCAATCCCAAGCCCACATTTATGCCGCGAGACCAACGAGGCAGTCATTATCGGGAGTGAGACCGGCTAAATAATAATGCATGATGTATACAAATCGTGAAAGTTTAAAATCATTTAAATTCCATTCATTTAATGTTATAGGCAGCAAAAGAGCTCGCGGGTCGCCTGATGGTAAGCGATTACCGCCACCCATGGATACAAGCAACAGCGGACGACGTTACGAGGATGCCACGATGACGTTGCGATGCATGTTTGAATGGAGTTATTTAGGTGAAATAAAAAATACTTAAAACCCTGATAGCGTGACTTTGTTTCTGTCCAGAGACCGAGGGCTACCCCAATATCAGCAATGTCATGGACACGAGGGCTACCACGGATGCGGGAGATCCTAATGCGTTCCTTCCGCGTGACTCCACACATCCAGCGCAGCTTATTCATCTCTGTGACACCCAGACCATACTCAAACTTATCGCATCCCAAAAATTATTCATTGTCTTCCTAGCGATATCCCGATGTCTAGTTTAACAGGCCGCTTGGTATTTATTCCTGCGTATAAAGGAACCAATATTCTGTGAATTTTGAAAACTAGTATCAGAATTTTACAGAGTACTGTTTCCATGTAACTGTCAAAGATAATTCGTGACAGAGAGTACTGACTGCTTCACCTGTTCTCTGACGCCTGAAGCTCTGAGGAATTTCGGAACCGATCACCCATCTATAATTAACACGGTGACGTAGACGCTTAACCTTGTAGTCTTAACCTTGTTACTCTCTTCCTTATAAAAAACATACATACATAAACTCACGACTTTTTCCCGTCGGGGTAGGCAGAGACAACGGAACGCCACTTGCATCTATCCTTACAAACCTCACGCGCTTCCTCTACATTCATTACTCTGTTCATACATGCTCGCCGGTTCCGGGTGCTTAGGACCTTCCCGTTTTTCAGAACGTCACCAATTTGGTCGACGAATGTCCTACGAGGTCGGCCGCGACCGGCTTGCGACACGTTAGCCTCATATATTTGGTGCGTCATTCTTTCTTCACTCATTCGCTCCACGTGCCCAAACCATTTCAGCATTCCTTTCTCAATCCTTGTCACGACATCTTCTTTCAGGCCACATCGCTCTCGTATTACTGCATTCGGAATTCTATCAATCAGTCTTACCCCACACATACTACGCAGTGACCGCATCTCAACTAAATTTCTTAATGTCTTTAATTCTGCTTTCATGCTTTTTCTGCCACACCCAACACTCACTACCGTACATCAACGTGGGCACAAGCACTCCATTATGAACCGCCAGTCGCGCCTGTTTTGGCACATTCTGGCCGTTCATAAAGGCATGCAGCGCTCCATTTACACAGTTTCCCGCAGTCACTCTCCTTTCAATATCTCCTTCACATCTTCCATCTCTTTTAAACATGCTACCCAAATATACAAATTCTGTCATTTGTTCAATGTTTTCTTCTCCAATCGCTATATTACACTCAATCACATTTTCATCCTTCTCAAACACCATCACTTTCTCGTCTTTTTTGCATTCAATTTGCTTTCGATTTAAAGCTCTCATTCATGCAGTTCATCATTTGTTGTAACTCAGTCGCTGACGACGCCAGAATGACTTGATCATCGGCGTACAAGAGGCACTTAGCACGCAATCCTGCCATATCGATCCCTCATTCCATTTCCCTCATATCTTTCATGCAGCTATCCATGAAAAAGTTGAACAACCAGGGCGAGGCTGCACACCCCTGTCTGACACCTATAGAGATGTCAAACCAGTCTGTATAGGCACCGTTAACCCGGACACAGGCTCTGAAACCCCTATACAGAGATTTCAGAGCCATAATTATAAAATTGTCCACCCCATACATAGATTGCACCTTCCATAATTCCTTTCTATTCACTCTATCATAAGCCTTTTCCAGGTCTATGAATGCGCAATATACCTTCTGGTTTTTTGCCAGACACTTTTCGGTTACGCAGCGTAAGGAAAAGACCTGATCCGTACATCCCATTCCCTTCCGAAATCCCGCTTGCACATCCCATATCTTCTCATTAGTCACATTTACTACCCTGTCAATCAATATTCTGGCATACATTTTTCCTACAACACTAAGAAGGCTGATCCCGCGATAATTTCGACATTCCTGCTGCGAACCTTTCCCTTTATAAATTGGGACAAGCACTGCCTTCGTCCAGTCATCTGGGACCTGGCCCTGTTTCCAACACAGGTTAAGAAGGCGATGCAGCAGGGTTACGATTAGTCCATCGCCAGCCTTCAACATTTCAATCGTCATCTTATCACACCCAGCAGACTTGCCAGACCTCATACCATTTAGCGCTTTCATAATTTCATCCATTCGAATTTCATCACTAGGGCCATCATATATCTATCATCTCTTCTTGCTCTATTTCACTCACATCTTTCTCAAATAAACTCTCAAAATAGTCCTTCCAGCACTGTAGTATCATTTTTCTTCATTCATAACTTCACCTTTTTCATTCCTAATAACTTTCATTGATCCATTTATATTTTTGCCCCGCGCTTTTTTGACTAGTTTCCAAAACAGTTTTATATTGTCTCGGAAACTTGAGCCAAATTGATCCTCATATTTCTTCTTTTGCTCATTCTTCTTCCTCTCTATACATTCTTTTACTTTAGCTTTCACACATCTATACTTGTCCTTCATTTCTTTAACAATATCTTCATTCATACCATCGCTCGCTCGATTTGTTGCTTCTACTGCTATTATATCCAACCACGCTTTCTTCTTTTCCTCAACCATACTTCTAGTTTCACCATCCCACCAGTCTGTTTTCTCACATTTCTTACTTCTTCTTTTACTCACACCGCATACATCTTCAGCACTTTTCACTACGTTGGTATTAAATACCAACCATACATCATTCACACTTTCCTTATTTACATCACTCCAGCTTTTATCCAGCCTTATTCCTTATAAAAAATACACTATAAACAGATTATTTAGAGTACAATGTAAGAAAGACGTTACAATTTGTTTTTTTTTATAAGTATCTACCCAGAACTTGTGTAAGAAACTCAGTCTTTAAACACTAAAAGAAAGTTAGTGTGAAGAACACTTTTAGGCGCTGTTATACCTCAGAAGCCGTGAAACACCAAATTTTTCGTCGCGCATCTAGCCAAAATAGTACATATTACAAACTAGCGAAAAATAGAGCTTAAAGTCAAAAGTCTGAACAAAAGACTTTTGAAAGAACTTTTCATGTATGTAAAATAGAATCACGGTAAAAAAATCAAAAAATCGAGGCAGAAAATAATCTTTCGTCTCACTGTTTGCAATATTTTGATCGTAAGCTGTCATATGTTATTTAATAATATTGTAGGAAACCTAATGAACTAAAGAATTACCCTATTTATTTTCATATTATACGTGTATATTTTGTAAAATTAAATAAAATCTGCCAAACGTCTATGATTTTGACGCTCGGTAGATCCCATCAATATCAAACGATTCAGCAATTTAAACCTTAATAGCATAAGCGGTGTACTAAGTGTTAGTTGCTAGTTTACGCCCCGCCCAGACCTCATCATTCGGCTATGAGCCCTGTGAGAGATAGGTCATGTCGCTTGCGTCTCCGCTGCACGAAATTTTACGTAAACCTGTTTGTTATTGTAATACGCCGATTTGAGTTTGTAATTTCATGTTTTATGTTATAGACTGAATACTTTGAATCAAATAGGCTTTTCATGTAACTATGGGCACATATAATTAGGACCTAAGTTTATACTCTTGTTGCGTTTAATGTGTTAATGTTTCTGTGCTCATAAATATATAATTAGAAGAATAAAATATGGACGATTAGAGAAATAAAGTTATACGAAGGATTTGTACCAGAAAGCGTCGTAATTAAATAGAAATTCATCCATGGCCATGTGATTATGAAATATGTAACATTTTTACACAAATTATTTTTATAAGAGACTTTTATGACTGGCTATGTTAAAGATTATCGATTATGCATAATATAATTAGTAGCTGCCACCGTTTTTAATTTTTGAAAGAGTAATAATATAAAATCGAATCATTTTATGTACCTATATTGCAAATTCATTAGCTTGTCAGAGCGCCTGGAGCGCTAAGATGCCGCCACGGCGAACAATAAACAGCGCTAATATGGCGCTCCTCAATCCGCACACAAGCGGTAACGAATGTTGTATTATTGTGTTGTGAACATAAACCTATTTAGGTACATCGGGTAAATTTTGAATATTCATAAACAATTAGGTATGTCTCAGTACATCTAATATCTTTTTAATTTCTAAATACAATTATTTATAAGTAAGAAGGTGACTTCTCTGTTTGCTATAACACAAGATATAGTATTTTTTTAAATAATAAAGTACCTAACTAATTATCTTTATTGTAATTACAGTGAAGATAACAGTCCTGCAACGTCTTACACACATTTGACTGCAGTCATTCCTAACACGATTTGTTCAAGAGCTAGCCAAGAAATGCCAAACAATTTTTTTAACAAATTTGACTCAAATTCCGTAGTGATAAGCAAAAATTACAAGAGGGATAGCAGTGACTGGTTCGAATTGCGTAAGAATATGTTGACGGATTGAAATTTTGGTGTAGTGGTAAAAAAGAAGAGATAACAGCAGTAATGCCAACTTAGTAAAAATTATTTTGTACAAATAAAATATTTGCAGTTGCTTATGGAGTCTAAAATGAACAAATAGCTTTACAACAACTAGCGAAGCAAGAAAATGTAACAATCGAGCCTTGTGGATTATCCGTTTATTGGGGCTACGCCAGATGGATTAATAGGTCCAAACACGATTGTGGAAATTTAATGCTCTATAGTTGCCTATAAGAATGGCCTGGAGAATAGTATAAGAGCAAATAAAATACAAATATGGATAAAAAAGTGAACTGACTAGTCTAAACAAATATTGTAATTGTTATTACCAAATTAAGGGGCAACGCCACGTTACACACAAACAAAAGTGTTTATTTGCTGTGTGGAGTAGCGAAAGAATACCACGAAAAATAAAAATTATAGAAAGAGATGATGTTTTCTGGGAGAAGAAAATGAAAGAAAAGCTTGTGGCGTTTTATATGAATTAGCAGTTGCCTGAAATTGTTGATTCTCGTCAAGCTCAAGGGATGGCATTGCGAGATCATGGAGAGGAAAATGTTTCATCAGTGCTTGAAATTTCTACAATACCAAGCCGTAAAAGGAAAGTAAATGAAACTGTGCCTCGTGAACAATAGCAAATAATAAGTATTGAAGCCTTATCACCTCACACACTGCCTTTAACTTTCGATGAGAATAAAGAAAACCTGCCGGGTTGTAGCAGACAGCTAACTTTTGATGAGCTGTAAACTCTGTATTTCGTTAATAAATGAATATAAATAAATATCTTTTAATATTTATTTTCTTTGAAACAACACATATTTAAAGCGAAAGAAAATTTTTAATATTTTTCCATACAAACATATATGAGGAGAGCTAACGAAAAAGCAGTAACTCAAATTCTAATTCTATAATTTTCTAAGTGACATAGCAGTATCTCATGAATATGGTATATTTTTCACATATATTTTTGATATTTTATTAATTTTGAAAAATAATAATGAGTTGGGTTTTGAAACGAGTCGCCTGAATTTGAGGGTATTGGTAGTGTAGGGGGCTTAAGTGAGTTCGTTTTAATCCCCTAAAAGTAATTTTGGCTGCCGGAGTTGCGTCTAAATATTTTTAAACAATTTCCAAAATTTCATAATTACTTCGGCAATTATGCAAAACGGAACGTAGTTTTTATACTTAAGTACAGTTTTACAAATGTCATTTTTAGGTTTTATGTGAAAAACGTGAAACGAAACGCAAAACTGCCATCGTGGAATTATCATATTGACAGCTAATGTCAAATGTGTGCGTCATTGCTTTCGAGTGCCTAGGGTTAGGTGCGACTGTAATAAGTAACTAAATAGGTAATGTTAGGTTCTCTTTTGACCCTTAATCCGAAAATAGGAGCCCTTCGCAGGTCTCCGTCAACCTTAGTTTGTTAACGTAGTGTGATGAATGTGGAAGTTGGCAGTGCCATACACACCGATGTTTGGAGATATATTTTTTTTTCAGAGGAAACCAAGTATTTCCGGCAAGTGAAAATGGTGAGAGGGGGTTTCGAGACCTCCCCTCCTCCCCGTCAATCTCTCACAGCTCCCAAAATCGGTGACGTATTTCGAATCCTTTACCATAATAATTATACCTATAATAACAATAAACATCCATAAATAAATAAAATAAATCAACTTTTACTAAACTTCAATTATCTCGTAACTCGCTTTAGTTAAGATACGGCTTTTGTGCTTAGTAGGGCAGTATTGTGGTTTTTAGGGTACCGTAGCCAAAAATTGTAAAAACGGAACCCTTATAGATTCGCCATGTCTGTCTGTCTGTCCGCCCGTATGTCACAGCCAATTTATAACAAAACAGATTTGAAAACTGGTAGGAATGGAATTAGATGTAGGTATTCTATGAACTGCTTCACTATTTTTATACAAAAACAAAACAAAAATAATAATGGCCTCTCCATACATGGAACTGACTTAATTATTTTTATCATCTTACGGCACGCAGGTATTTACCTACTTTCGTCAACTATTAATACCTATAACGTCTAATGTAAACCAGTTTTGCTCATGGCTGCACTGAGAACAAAAATTGCGCTATGCCTATATTGTACAAAAAGATTGATGTATGTAATATAAATTTTAATATCAGTATCTCAATTCAATATGCTAAAACGTTTTGCTTGCGATTTTGAAATATTGGAATACGGATGTCGCCAGAATACGGCCGCACGCGACGAGAATGAAGGGAGGCGCCCCGCAGTAGACGGAGCTAAGCTCCCTTCACCTTCACTGCTTCACCCCCTCATTTACCAAAACAGTCGCTTAGGACAGCGCCTTAAAAATTAAGTTTCAGTTTTAAGCTCGGCTCATTTAAAAAGTTTAGACCGCAGTCATTAATACGTTGTGTTTATCAAAAGTTACGGTAGGTTTAATGCGTGACTTGGTTGGCTGGTTTTATATAGGCTGGCAAAGTTAAGCACCGGTAGCACAGGTCGCCACATGGATGTGTGACCGCGTGTGAAATTTACACCAGAGCGTTACCATGCTTCGGAGGATATGTAAAGCTGTTGGTATCACTTCTTATTTCAAGACGAGAGTCGTTACACCATGTAGGAGGCCATTGGGCGGTCTTAAAACTCTGCCACCAGAGTTAACCACACACTCATAGAAAAAAAAAGATAAAACGTTCTGTTAACTAAAAAAGATATAAGAACCGTCTGTTAATAGGGTTTCTAATTTGTTGTTTCTTTTAGGTTACCCTGTTGTCACCAGAGTCAGCCACACACTCATATGAAAAAGAAAGATAAACGTTATTTTATCAAATAAAATTGTATGTTAATCTTTCTAACTTTCTTTTAGATTAATACCCTCTTGCAAAATATATACCTATATGGATTAACCTATTCTCTGTCCCATAACTAATGATTAATAACACTTAGAGATAACGCCTCCGTGGTCCAGTGGATAGCGTATGCGACTGCTGGTCGGACGTCCCGGGTTCGATTCCCGGGCCGGGCAAAAGTGTTACTGGGTTTTCCCGAATTCTCAGTAGCAGCTCGGAGTCTGGTGATGTGCCCGGTAACGGCAATAGGCTCGCCCCCTATTACGTGGGACCGAAAACTTCATGGCGAAATGTAGGTGTAATATTTACACCTCTGCCTACCCCTTCGGGGAAACAGGCGGAAGACTGTAAAAAAAAAGAAAAATAAGAGATAACGCGAGACGTCCAATTTCGCGGTCATCTGGAAGATAAGGCTAAACTAGCCTCCAAAAAACTGGGTGTCCTCAATAAAGTAAGAAGATGCTTCACATCGCGTCTCTCTGCGTTCTCTATCGTCTGTATCCTGGGGAGTGTTCTGAGGAGTTGTTTAGTCTGATACCCGCTGCAGAATTTCACCACCGTACAACTCACCACAAATTAAAATTCCCCCCTCACCACCTTGATGTGTGGCGTTCTTCTACCGTACGATTCACACACCATTTCCTGCCTCGTACGACCAAACTGTGGAACCAACTACCTGCAGCGGTATTTCCAATCCAGTTCTACAAGAAGCGAGCATATTCCTTTTTAAAAGGTAGGCAACGCACTTGTGATCCTTCGGGCATTGCGGGTGTCTATAGGCGGTGGTAATTTCTTACCCACTTGTTCGTTTGTCTTCGTATGGTATAAAAAAATGATATATTTTATTTCAGGCAACTTAATATTTACACGCTGCAGATGGAATTACGCCAACGGGATGACAACGAACACCGGGTTAGTTTTAGTGGGTAAGCCCCAATCACCCATAGGAGAGAATCTCACACACTCCCCACATTCCACACTTGAAACAACAATTTGCGACACAAACATTTTTTTTTTGTCTCATGAGGTGTTCAGATCCACAACACGGCTCAATGCTTACAAGTGAAACGTTTGCATAAACAACTATCTTATCTGTGCAGACAAAAAGCGAAACACAAATTCACACCACAGAGTTGCCAACGTAAAATATATCAGGCAAAATTCAAATCAATAAACAGTTTTACGCCCTAGTATTCACCAGCGTCATGCTATGTTACATCCAAGCTTTTAACTTCACTCCGTATTACAAGAAATACCAAATGGAAACAGTTAAACGAATTGAACGATCCTGGTTATGGGCCAACACGAACGCAGTACTTTGCCAAGTAATTACTTTTCAATTAAACCTCACCAATGCAATTCTATGGAACAACGCTATAAACTTCAGTTAGAAAGAGTTTTCGATAAGCGGATTAGTGTTTGTAGCTATATATCTCAATTTAAAAGCTTTTATTTAAGTTTATGTCGGTGTATCTCTATTTGGAAGCCTTTGTTTTATGCTTGGCCAATGATTGTATCGTCCACTATCGCACTTTAGGGTATAAAACTGCAGCGCCTAACTTCCGTAACTTGACTGGCTCTGTGTGCCGGTAGATAGCGTATGTGTGTGCTGATCGGAAGGTCCCGGGTTTGATTCCCGGATCGGGCAAAAGTGTTGCTGAGGGAGAAAGAATAGGCGATGGCGCCTCCGGCGCTCTCACTCACCGAATGAAACGCAACAGTTTAGGTACTGTTACTTTCTATCGTCGATTTTCTGTGAGAGGGTACTACTTCCTGAGTGGAGGTTGAGCCAGCCCATTCATGCTGAAATCAGCAAGGCTCTACTAACTGTAAAACTGCGCTTGTCTAAAGTGTGTAATACTACTTTAGCTGTAGTGCGGATCAGATAGCCACATCCAAAATATTGTTGGTTATCAATCCGACATTTTTTAACACACAAATTTTTCAATAGGTACCTATTTTGTAATATGTCTAGTACAGTTTAATTTGTATGCCTACTTCGCATCAAGAAAGGTAGCGAGAAAATTTAAACCATCCACATTTTTGTAACCCAAGAATTACTGAAGTCATTGCTTTGAGTTTGCTTGCCAGCTTAAGCGCAAACTATGGAACCAGCGCGTAAGTCCAATAATCAATACACAGAAAATAGTTTTAGTACCCATTTTCATGCAACAAAGCAATAACAATAACAACTCAAAAAAACCTCGGCGTCCCCAAACGCTGCACCCATGTCATAAAATTAAAAGCTTTTTGTCTAAACGGTGAGTAATGACGCCATGACATTGATAATAAAACTATAATCCCGCCGTATGGGGCGTGATACATACGGATGTGGCGTTTGTCCCTGGCGTCACGAAGGCGTGACGACGGAGACACTCAGGGGCTCTACGAACTATAACGATGTCGTAAGAAATAGTTCTATAGTACCACACAATATGGACTGCACGGTTGGCGTAGTGGTTTATGGGGCCGCCTCGCCGCTTGTCACTGAGTCGTGTGTTGTGGGTTCGGTCCTCCACGAGACAACATTTTGTGTAACTATAATTTATTTATTTATTTATTTATTTATTTTTTTATAATTTGTAAAACTATAACACCGCCGCGCCGTATGTGGGGCGTGATACATACGGCTGTAGCGCTTATCTCCGGCGTTACGATGGCGTGACACTGGCGTAACACACCTATGTTTTCTACAATGAACTCGAAAGAAATACTTTTATATTACCACTCAATAACATAGATAATGATGAATGTATTAGTCTAGACTTGTTGAATTTGTATTATAGATATGTGGTGTGATACTGGCCAGGTTCTGGCGTAACATGCATAGTGTATGTCGCAAGCACTTGATATGACAGTTTAGCCTAGTTTACACGCTATTTCACGCTACTTGCCTATATTTTTTCAGAAAATGTTTTCCTCTGGTCTCGAGGTCATGGACCGCTCGCAGGGCCTAAGGTCTTATTCCTGAGACAATCAAGGCTATTGGAATTAAGTATCCTTTGAAATTTGGTTTTACATGTCACAATGCGTAGTCGTCAATACAAGTAGTGACCTGTGCATTAACTTGACCGATCTATGTAGAGCTGCAAGTCAACTATTTGTAAACTCAGGAGACACGCCGATGTAGCAGTTGAAGTTAGGCTTGTGGTTAATTGGTGTTGGTTAATAACGCGTCTACAAGGTGTAGGTGGTGCACATTAGCTTGAAGGTGGTAAAAAAACCATTCTCATGGTATATTTGCATTACAGAGTTACAAGAACCTGCCTTCCCATATCGGCGGCTATTGAAAATTTCTCTCGATTTAGATTTTGCCACTACTTCGTTCCACGTGTAGTTATAGCAATTAATATGAAGCAATTTTCTGGGATTTCATAGACCAGTTTCTTGATATACAATAAGAACAACAACATGAAGCAAAACGTAATCTAAGTATATAATAACAAAGTCGTTATTATGTTAATTTTATGCATAAAACTAGTTCTCAAGATACATCTTCGCTTCTCATTAACAAGTACAGCATGCGAAAGTACTGAGCAAAAAGTTAGCTCCTGCATAACTAATAAAATTATTTTAGACCTTCTTCGTATAGGGGTTGTTTATAAATGAAGTGCGTATACTAAATCAGTATGTCTGTCTTCGTCGGGCCTTACAAAGAGAGACGTTACAGTACGAAATAGAAAAGAAAATGTAATCCTTTCTACAGTGTGAACTTGAAACGTTATAAGACTACACGACCATGAATAATTATAAAAGGTAATGTAGGCTAAGTAGGCTTTTTTCATTTCAAATAGTATAAATCTTCAACACAAAAACAAAATTCTGTAATGGCTGTTGGAGCCTCACAATAGACATTTTTAATTATTATTATTAAGAGCGTTAACGCCGATTTTGGTTGAAGTTGAAATAAGGAACTTAATAGCAGACAGCTTAGTTACATAGTTTTCCATTTGTGGTTGTCAGCCTGTAACGTTCTACACAGAGTTTACACTTTAAGGACGGATAGCTAGGTAGCTTGTTTTTTGTGAGTCAAAATAGAAATGGTAAGCTACCTACCTCTAGCTTGACTACGGAAACCAAGTATGATGATGAGAAGTTGTAGATGCTTAGCGTCAGCTGATGTAATTCGTAAAACTGGATGTAAAAGTAGAGAAATGGTATACATCTTTATTAAACAGATTCCTTATTACGATAGAACTCCGAAGACGAGAAATCAATTAACATTCCAAATCGCACTATTAAAATGTTCACACAACTACTTTATTATATTTAAACAAGTTTTTGACAACATTCTTCAAGCGGCAGTCGTCCAAGTTCCAGCCAGGGAGGACCTTTGGCAGAAGATCCTCCCTCTAGTCAAAGAAATACCAAACCACATGCCTTAGAATTTGCCAAGCATGCCACATAACCTGTTAATAGACTAAAAATGTATACTATTTTTACAAAATTTGATGTCAGTTTTACAATCGGTACTTCAATTACAGAACATTACAACCAACTTGATGTCTTACAATCGCTAGTCTTTTAAATTGGAGCAATATGAAACTTTGTTCCCCCAAAAGAAAAATTAATGTAGGAGTAAAAAATTGTATCCTTTTCACTAATGTTACTTGATTGTTAAACAATATATCCTAAGCTAAGTAGACAGTCAAACTGTCTAGTTATCTTAGGGATAGGTGATGTCTTACAATTACTAGCCACAAATACACATAATATGAAACTGAAGATGGTATCAGTGTGAGAGTGTGAGCGACACAGTTTACAATTCAAGGAGCGCAGCTAGTTTGTTGTTCGAACACGATGTTAATTGCGAGTGATGCTGCACAATGTACAAGTAAAACAGTAGGTCAACTAATACGTTTTATTGTATAATATTGTGTCGCAGAAAACTGACAAATAGAAGAAACAATTGGAGTTTCAAAACCGTGCTATGAGTAATTTCATTCGTGATTACTATACTTATATAGGTATTGGCCACGACTACATTCTTTGGGCAGGGATCCACTAGCAACAATCGACTAACCTCGATTTTATATAAGCAATGTTCGCTACCGTGCTTTGGTCAGCAAATAAAGCTGTCGGTACCGTTTCTTCTCTCAGGACTAGCATCGTTGGGCCATATCAGTGGGGGTGGCTTTTTTTAACACGCTTTTATTAGGTCGTCGTGTATGTAACTAACTATGTAATGGAATCATAGGTAAATAATTTAACCATCTTCCAAGGGTCGTAGCGTAATGAAAATTGGCAGCTGTATGTAGTTCTGATGATAATTTAATAATATGGTACTGTCAAACTGATCTGATGATGGAGCCGGAAGATATGACCTGGAACTTGATGATGGAAAAATGTATCATAGCTGTTTTGGATCTCTTATAAAAGTCTTGTAATGAACTTTGACTACAATTAGGTTTCAAGGTCTGATGATGAAGCCGGAAGATAGGCACTGGCATTCCATGATGGACTATCGTATCATAGTCGTGTTTGCACTTGTGAGACAGGCCACGTAATGAACTTTGACTACAATTGGGTTTCAAGGTCTGATGATGAAGCCGGATGATAGACACTGGCATTCCATGATCGAATATCATATCATAGTCGTGATTGCTCTTGTGAGAAAGGCCACGTAATGAACTTTGACTACAATTAGGTTTCAAGGCCGGATGATGAAGCCGGAAGATAGGCACTAGCATTCCATGATGGAGTATCGTATCATAGTCGTGTTTGCACTTGTGAGAAAGGCCACGTAATGAACTTTGACTACAATTGGGTTTCAAGTTCTGATGATGAAACCGGAAGATAGGCACTGGCATTCCATGATGGAATATCGTATTATAGTCGTGTTTGCACTTGTGAGAAAGTCCACGTTATGAACTTTGACTACAATTAGGTTTCAAGGTCTGATGATGAAGCCGGAAGATAGGCACTGGCATTCCATGATGGAATATCGTATCATAGTCGTGTTTGCACTTGTGAGAAAGGCCACGTAATGGACGTTGAATTATTTAAATATTTAGAATAAAATAAAATAAAGTATTTGCCAAATATTCACAATCATTTTTCAAATTTCATAAAAACCAAAATCCACATGACTGTTATGACTGGGACCTGAACCCACGCCTTCAGAGCGTAAAAGGGATGTGTTATCCGCACGGCTGTCGCCTTGTTAACTGTTTGTAGCGAATTTGGCGAACACTTGACAGAGTGTTATGATGACGAGTGTTTACGTCATCTAACTTAAAACTATCATTTCCAAATAATGAAATATAGTATTCAAACCTCTTTCAACCTCACGACCAGCCAACTTCTCGTGTAGACGTCAGTATGACTTATGCTTGGACTTATCTGTTCCGTGACATTTTGACATGACACTGGCCGTCACTCTACCCCTCTCTGGACATGCGCGTTCCGCGCAACCTTACATCCACGATGCACCGCTCTCCTATCGCCATGAATCAAGTCATTAAACTTCGTGGATATTAGACTGTAATCTATCTGCAGATTTGCTTTCTTTGACGCACAAAACTTTCCCCATGCCACCACCTTTCATTGGAATCTTGACATCTCCACACTTAAGGATATCACCTTTACTATCTAATCTGCATTGATGATCTCTGAAGAAAACCAGCCCAACAATGCAATCGTCTACGATATCTGCAATAACCGCTCGTTGCCAAAATAGGTTGTCACCGATTTTGATTAACACGCTTTTATTAGGTCGTCGTGTACGTAACGGATGTGACGTGAACGTGTGGTGACGGATTAAGAATACGGAATGTCACCACCCCATATCATCCTATGGGTGTCGTAAGAGTCGACAGAGGGAGCATATTATGCAGAGAACAGCACTGTAAGAGAAGGAAAACTTGAAACAAACCCTATACCAACCCGTTTGGCCAGCGTGGTATAGTAGGCCAATTCCTCCTTTCAAAGGAGAGGCGTAGTCCAGCAGTGGACTGTTAAAGGCTGATGATGATGTGTATGTAACTAACTATGAAATGGAATCTAAGCTTACTAATTTAACCGTCTTCCAAGGATCGTAGTGTAATGAAAATTGGCAGCTGTGTGTAGTTCTGATGACAATACAATAATATGGTACTGTTAAACTGATCTGATAATGGAGCTGGAAGACATGAACCGGAACTTCATCATGGAAAATCGTATCATAGCTGTTTTGGATTTCTTAGATAAGTCGTGTAATGAACTTTGGCCACGACTAGCTTTCAAGGTCTGATGATGAAGCCGGAATATAGGCACTGGCATTCCATGATGGAATATCGTATCATAGTCGTGTTTGCACTTGTGAGAAAGGTCATATGATGGACTTTGGACATGATCAGGTTTCAAGGTTATAACAAACCAATTATATATTGTAGACCATGCAGTGGTGTAGTTAGGGTTCGTATTTTTGTGGCTGGACAGGCGTATGTGGCCCTGAGTGGAGTTAAACTACTTAGTGGTCTCCTGATTGAAGAGCTAGATTGTTATAAGCTGACAGATAAAACACCATGTAATACAGATGCACAGGTGGAGATGGAGAGGATGCGGGCATTTGCTTACTTGAAATAAATATATAAATGTTAAAAAAATTTCGTTATCAAAGACCAAAAAGTGTAAAATAAATTAATAGTTTAAAAAACACTTGAAACACACGCTTTTATAAATGCACGTAAAAACAAAAAATAAATTATGGATCGTTCAAGTTGTCTCTATTTCTTGACTGAAGTGTAAACTATGTGCTTTTAATAATAATAGTTGATTGTAAAAGCGTGGGGCGCTGGAACATGAAAGACTTTATTGTTAACAAATACTAATACAACCTTCCTGGCGGAAGCTGCATCAGGTCTCACAAAAGCATAGCATTTATGCCCCCAAAGGGTTACGAAGGGAACCAAAGATATCTCGTCCACGAACAAGAACTCTACATTTTTTTTGCCACTGTTGCCGCAATAACCATTATATTCTTAATTTCCTGAAAGAAGATGCGTTAAAAATGTCGGTGAATGTCGTCTTCCTCGCTGATGGCGCATGTTTGGTCTGAGTTCGACAAACTGGTACTTTGAACAGACTGTTTAATGTAGAACCACATATTACTCAAGCTGCAACTCCAGTAAGAGCGCCAATCTGTGGAACCTACTTCCCATAACATCTGTTTACTTGATTTTTGAACAAGTTAAACAAGAACGTCTTTCCTGTTCCAGCGCCCCACGCTTTTACAATCAAATATTATAATTAAAAGCACATAGTTTACACTTCAGCCAAGAAGTAGAGACAACTTGAACGATCCATAATTTATTTTTTGTTTTTACGTGCATTAATAAAAGCGTGTGTTTCTAGTGTTTTTTAAACTATTAATTTATTTTATGACTACGGTGGAAACTCTCTGGATGCCATCCCGGCCAGAGTGTGATTGATCGGGCTTGGGATTGGCAAACGAAGTGTGTGGAGGATCTCCCTTAAAGGCGTTTGGGGCATACCCACTAAAACCACCGCGGTGTCCCTATGGGTCCCGTGTAGTGGCGGGGTCACGCGATTCGTGGCTAGTATACTTTTCCGAGGAGCAGTCCCAGCTCTCAAATCGCCACTCAATCAAGTCGCCACTTACGCACAATGGCCCAAATAAGTGGCTAAGTGCGGAAAACCCACGTCCAACTAAACTAAACTAAACAGTCCCAGCTCTCGCCGTCCGCAGGCACTAAAACCCGGCGGCCGCAGAGGATAGGGAGGATGGCAACCTAACAACACCGCATCTCCTCTTCCTCTGCGGTCCCACCACAACGCATCAAATGGTACGCCCGCTGGGGGTGGTCTGAAAACTCCGACATTACAGTTGGCCACACACTCACACAAATAAATTAATAGTTTAAAAAACACTAGAAACACACGCTTTTATAAATGCACATAAAAACAAAAAATAAATTATGGATCGTTCAAGTTGTCTCTACTTCTTGGCTGAAGTGTAAACTGTGTGCTTTTAATTATAACTGGAACAGGAAAGACGTTCTTGTTTAACTTGTTCAAAAATCAAGTAAACAGATGTTACGGGAAGTAGGTTCCACAGATTGGCGCTCTTACTGGAGTTGCAGCACGAGTAATATGTGGTTCTACATTAAACAGTCTGTTCAAAGTACCAGTTTGTCGAACTCAGACCAAACATGCGCCATCAGCGAGGAAGACGACATTCACCGACATTTTTAACGCATCTTCTTTCAGGAAATTAAGAATATAATGGTTATTGCGGCAACAGTGGCAAAAAAATGTAGAGTTCTTGTTCGTGGACGAGATATCTTTGGTTCCCTTCGTAACCCTTTGGGGGCATAAATGCTATGCTTTTGTGAGACCTCATGCAGCTTCCGCCAGGAAGGTTGTATTAGTATTTGTTAACAATAAAGTCTTTCATGTTCCAGCGCCCCACGCTTTTACAATCAACTATTATTATTAAAAGCACATAGTTTACACTTCAGTCAAGAAATAGAGACAACTTGAACGACCCATAATTTATTTTTTGTTTTTACGTGCATTTATAAAAGCGTGTGTTTCAAGTGTTTTTTAAACTATTAATCTATTTTATACTTTTTGGTCTTTGATAACGAAATATTTTTAACATTTATATATTTATTTTAAGTAAGCAAATGCCCGCATCCTCTCCATCTCCGCTTGTGCATCTGTATTACATGGTGTTTTATCTGTCAGCTTATAACAATCTAGCTCTTCAATCAGGAGACCACTAAGAAGTTTAACTCCACTCAGGGCCACATACGCCTGTCCAGCCGCAAAAGTACGAACCCTAACTACACCGCGAACCCTAACTACACCATTGCGTGGTCTACAATATATAATTGGTTTGTTATAAACTTGAAACCTGATCATGTCCAAAGTCCATCATATGACCTTTCTCACAAGTGCAAACACGACTATGATACGATATTCCATCATGGAATGCCAGTGCCTATATTCCGGCTTCATCATCAGACCTTGAAAGCTAGTCGTGGCCAAAGTTCATTACACGACTTATCTAAGAAATCCAAAACAGCTATGATACGATTTTCCATGATGAAGTTCCGGTTCATGTCTTCCAGCTCCATTATCAGATCAGTTTAACAGTACCATATTATTGTATTGTCATCAGAAATACATACAGCTGCCAATTTTTATTACGCTACGACCCTTGGAAGATGGTTAAATTAGTTACCTTAGATTCGATTACATAGTTACATACATGTCGTGTTCCAGTTCATATCTTCCGGCTCCATTTTCAGATCAGTTTGACAGTACCATATTATTGTATTGTCATCAGAACTACACACAGCTGCCAATTTTCATTACACTACGATCCTTGGAAGATGGTTAAATTAGTAAGCTTAGATTCCATTTCATAGTTAGTTACATACACGACGACCTAATAAAAGCGTGTTAATCAAAATCGGTGACAACCTATTTTGGCAACGAGCTGTTATTGCAGATATCGTAGACGATTGCATTGTTGGGCTGGATTTCATCAGAGATCATCAATGCAGATTAGATAGTAAAGGTGATATCCTTAAGTGTGGAGATGTCAAGATTCCAATGAAAGGTGGTGGCATGGGGAAAGTTTTGTGCGTCAAAGAAAGCAAATCTGCACATAGATTACAATCTAATATCCACGAAGTTTAATGACTTGATTCATGGCGATAGGAGAGCGGTGCATCGTGGATGTAAGGATGCGCGGAACGCGCATGTCCAGAGAGGGGTAGAGTGACGGCCAATGTCATGTCAAAATGTCACGGAACAGATAAGTCCAAGCATAAGTCATACTGACGTCTACACGAGAAGTTGGCTGGTCGTGAGGTTGAAAGAGGTTTGAATACTATATTTCATTATTTGGAAATGATAGTTAGTCATCGTAACACTCTGTCAAGTGTTCGCCAAATTCGCTACAAACAGTTAACAAAGCGACAACCGTGCGGATAACACATCCGTTTTACGCTCTGAAGGCGTGGGTTCAGGTCTCAGTCATAACAGTCATGTGGATTTTGGTTTTTATGAAATTTGAAAAATGATTGTGAGTATTTGGCAAATATTTTATTTTATTTTATTCGAAATATTTAAATAATTCAACGTCCATTACGTGGCCTTTCTCACAAGTGCAAACACGACTATGATACGATATTCCATCATAGAATGCCAGTGCCTATCTTCCGGCTTCATCATCCGACATTGAAACCTAATTGTAGTCAAAGTTCATTATGTGGCCTTTCTCACAAGTGCAAACACGACTATGATACGATATTCCATCATGAAATGCCAGTGCCTATCATCCGGCTTCATCATCAGACCTTGAAACCTACTTGTAGTCAAAGTTCATTACGTGACCTTTCTCACAAGTGCGAACACGACTATGATACGATATTCCATCATGGAATGCCAGTGCCTATCTTCCGGCTTCATCATCAGACCTTGAAACCTAATTGTAGTCAAAGTTCATTACGTGGCTTTTCTCACAAGTGCAAACACGACTATGATACGATATTCCATCATGGAATGCCAGTGCCTATCTTTCGGCTTCATCATCAGACCTTGAAACCTAATTGTAGTCAAAGTTCATTACAAGACTTTTATAAGAGATCCAAAACAGCTATGATAAATTTTTCCATCATCAAGTTCCAGGTCATATCTTTCGGCTCCATCATCAGATCAGTTTGACAGTACCATATTATTAAATTATTATCAGAACTACATACAGCTCCCAATTATCATTACGCTACGACCCTTGGAAGATGGTTAAATTAGTTACCTAAGATTCCATTACATAGTTAGTTACATACACGACGACGTAATAAAAGCGTGTTAAAAAGAAGAAAGATAAGAACTGTTCTATGTCACCGGGAAATTTACAAATATCATAACTACTAACTCTTACTTGATACTTGATGGCACGGGCTGTTTCCGCAACTCCACGTCTTGGCGTGTATTTTGCGTGCGGGTGGGAATGGTGTCGTCATTCCAGCCACCCCAGCTCTTCGAGGAAGGCCAGCAGACTCTTGATGTGGCCCACTGCTTCCCTCAGGGTGCTGTGTCTTGTCAGGTACTGCTGCCTGTACTGTGCGACCTCAGGGCAGTCGAGGAGCAGGTGGGCTGCCGTCTCGTCTGCTGCCATACAGGCCCTGCACAGCGGGCTGTCGGTGATACCTATAGTAAATAGGTGTTTATTAAGGAATCCGTGTCCTGTGTAGGCGGCCGTGACTGTCCGCAGTTGTTGTTTGGACAGCCGGAGGATTTGTTTAGCTATCTTACCGTCTACTGCGGGAAGAGCCTCCTTGGCCTGCCTACATGTTTCAATACCAATCCAGGACTGGTTGTGTTGGGTCCTGGTCCTATTTCTTACCAGGTTGCGATAAAATCCAGACGGGAGGGGAATTATGGGCTCGGGTCCCACCACCACTAAAGTGGCCCCTCTTCTGGCAAGTACGTCGGCTGCGTCATTCCCTCTAGAGCCACTGTGGCCCTCGATCCATGGCAGTGTTAATTGTTTTGTTTACCTACCTCTGTTAGTTTCTGGTGGCATTCAAGCGTGAGCGCCGAGGTGATAGTATGGCTTTTGAGGGCTGAGAGGACTGCCTTACTATCTGAGAGGATCCTAATGGATCGTTCCCTTACCTCACGTGCCATGATTGCTGTGGCAGCTCGGATTATGCCAAAACATTCGGCCTGGTAGACCGTGTTGTTGGCTCCCAGCGGTGCTGCGATGTTGATGTTTAGATCCTCGGAGAATACTCCTGAACCCGTACCTGTATCCGTCTTAGACCCATCTGTGAAGATCTACTAACTCTTAGAAGAGACTCTAGACAATACTGATACACGGTTTTCACTAAATAGTTTTTCAGCGAAATGAGTAATGAGTGTAGAGGAAGGTGAGGTTGGTGAGGTTTGTAAGGATAGAAGCAAGTGGCGTTCTGTTGTCTCTGCCTACCCCGACGGGAAAAAGGCGTGAGTATAATTATAGATGTATGTTTTTCACCGTTTAGCTGGTTTCAAATTCTGGATATCAATAAATCCTTCATGGGGCATAGCGTTTTTCTATTTTTGGCGACGGGTCAATTTATGGTTCGCGGAATACCAATGTTTATTTCATATGAGCTTTGATGATGCAGGAAATTTAACTTGACCTACTGCATTATCCTGGTTTGTGGCATCCTGTAACAGCTTATTATAATACACGGGATGCCGTCACATAACGAACCGAATATTCACGAGATAGACTTTCAGTTATGCTAGGAAAATTACGTAGAATTAATACTAACGTAACTTACCTTTTAAAGCGTATTATACATGCATATATACATATATAACGTCACGCCTTTTATCCCGGAGGGGGTAGGCAGAGGTGTATTTCTACACCCACTTTTCGCCAGATATACTTTAGTCCCACATAATAAGCGGCGAGCCTATTGCCGTACCGGGCACATTTCCAGACTCCGTGCTGCTACTGAGAATTTCGTGACAGAAAAACCCAATAACACTGCCCGACCCAGGAATCGAACCCGGGACCTTCCGATCCCACGCGCACATTTATGCCGCGAGACCAACGAGGCAGTCGTATAGGGTTTGATGTCTTGTTTTCCGTCTCTACGCAAAGATGGTATTTGCATCATGTTTTCCCTTAGTCGCCTCTTACAACACCCACGGGAAGATGGGGGGTGGTGACACTTGTATTCTATGCCGTCAACCAAGCGTATTATCTGCATAGTAAATAGGTAATTAATTAGTGTTTTAGTATTCAGTGGGCTAACGTGTGCAAATTATTGTAGTAAAACATAGCGGGGCGGGCGAGAGTGTAAATTACTACCGTGGGTTCAATTCCCGCTCAAGTTAAACATCTGTGTGCATGAACATGGATGTTTGTCTTAGTTTTGAGCTAGAAATTCTTTAGTATATCCACGTTGCAGCCTGGACTACTATAGTCTAGGCCGCAAAGTGGATACAAGCATTGTGCATACACACAGATTGACATAGCCATTCTTCTACTACATCTGCAGTAGTGAATGAATGTTCTAAAATGGATCCTTAAGTTTCTTCTATGTGCACATTTTGTTTAATGCAATAAACTAGCACAGAAAAAATCGTAGGATAGATAGAGATAGCTAAAACTTTTTCTCTGCTAGTTGTATCAAGATTAGACATGACAATTTTATGAAAAAACACCTTGAAATGAAAAATAGAAGGAAAAAAGGGACGGCGGAGACCCAGAAGGACTTATAGAGACCAAGTAAAGGAGATGTTAAAGTAATGTCATATCAAGAGGTTAATACACTGGCTGAGACAGTAGTGACCAAATAAATCCCTGCACCATTCAATGCAAGCGCAACTTTGCCACAGGGCGACCGACAGAAACACTCACTCACGTTCAATTCAATTTTATTTAAAATCAGGTCAGTTTTAATAAATTATTCATAGTATTCCCGATTAATTTCAACTTAAATTGTCGCTTCACCTTTTCAGGTGTCCGAAGCGACATCGACAGTCTGCCTATTCGAAACGCCTTCAAATAATATATTTAATCAAGAGCTCAACTTCATATTTTTATGGGCAACTGGGTCAGTTATGACGTCGATTAGAGCCGAGTAAAGTATTAATTGGTTTGTCTAGAAGGGGGATGAAAGGGTGGGTATGTGGGCCTATATTGAGAACATACGGACGGGTTAACTGGCTGGCATATAAATTTCGTTTTCTTTTTACATTTTCGACGTTAGCCTGTTATTCTTGCTTGAGGTATTATATTTTTTTTTATTTATAGTCTCACGCCTGTATCCCCGAAGGGGTAGGCAGAGGTGTAAATATTACACCCACATTTCGCCATGAATTTTTAGGTCCCACGTAATAGGGGGCGAGCCTATTGCCGTTACCGGGCACATCACCAGACTCCGGGCTGCTACCTAGTATTCGGAAAAATCCAGTAACAGTTTTGCCCGACCCGGGAATTAAACCCGAGACCTCCGATCAGCAGTCGCATACACTTTCCACTGGACCACGGAGGCAGCCAGTAAGGTATTATAAATTGAGGTATAATTATGTATCTTAATGTTTTCCTCTAGGTTTGACGGTTGGCGTAGTGGTTTAAGTGACCGAGACATTGTACTGAGTGTTGTGGGTTCGACAACCACTTTGTGATATTCATGAATTGATTAACCACGGATGGATGTGTCAACATGGCCAATCTTAGCGTTTTTTAGTTTCCTACAGTATCAACCGGTCAAGTGCATGTCGAGCCACACAAAATGTAGGGTTCCGTAGTAGCCCTTACCTAATGCTCTAAGGATAAAATAAGGTGTTCAGAATCTGGCTAGGAGGGCTGGAATTGTTTGCAGACGATAGTGGAAGCGTGATTATATTCATCAGTCCTTGTAGCCACGACAAATCTCTGACATATATGCACTGTTTTATCACAGCGATTGAATTAAACTAATACATTTGCAAATTTACCTGATATCTTCTCTGATGATGTTCTGGAGTAGACCTATAAGCTTACACTCATAATTTTGGCCAAAATGACAAGCAAATCGTTATAGCTACCAGGGTCCAGTTCGGCATCCGTCTTCAGAAGACGATTCAAGTAGATGACGACACACAAATTTTACAAGGGTTCAACAGTTCACAATTTTATCACAATTCTTGCCGGTAATGTTCAAGGGGCGGAAGATACAAGAATTTACAGTTCAGGTTTACTTCAATATAGAATCGATAGTCGCGAAGCACCCATGTGCCTCCAAATGGTGATATTTCCGGATCCGACAAAGACTGAAGAAGAGTGAATGAGTTGACAGTTCATAGTGTGACCATAGTCAGAAATTTTCAATAGACAAAGTAACACGCTACTAAACTGATATAATCGATTTAACTTATTAGGAACAATTTTTCTATTTCAAACAAGGTGTCGATCACAATATCTATTTTATCGTTTTCATTGTTTGTATTAATACTTACTTTATTGCTGCTTTCTGGGTCATATTATACACACATATTGTCACAAAAATACAGGTTTTTGCCAGCAATACGCTAAGAAGAAGTAAAGTCTAGTGAGCTGTAATAATTTTCATTTCAAAGTTTATCACGTAAGCATTAAAATTTATTTAGCATATTTATACATAGCCAAATACAACGGTTTAGAAAATGAAGGAGGGTGGCTGCGATTGGCGGTTTTGCTACATATTTCACAACCCGTTTGTGACAACCTTGAACAAAAAAACTGTTAAAGCACACCCTCGGTGTATTTACTACCGACCTATCTATCGTACCTGACATAATAGAAAAATTTAAAATATGTACTTTATTTTTATATTATGTCTTAAAATGAAAATAAGCATAATAATATATACAAGGCGAAAAATAAATTAAAATTAAATTTAGAAGGTGTCATGAAAGTCATCAGCATCGCAATCAATTGGACGCGTGCCCAGAAAACTGGCAGCATTGCCTCGTTGTATAGCAAAGCTTATTTTTTGTGCTAAATACGTACCAGCCCTCTGGTCACCCGAGGCGTCGATCAGTCTCTTTGCGAGATCTCTAAAAAGTGATCTGGCACTTGAACCTATCTTTTATATTTATTTTTGTAAATGGCAATATTTTATATCATAAACAGCACGTAACTTAGTTTGTCACTGTTTCAAACGATGGTTTACTTTATTTCGAACATAAGTCGTAAACCGTGCAATATGAATCTAAAGTTGGCGATATGAGCAGTTTTATAGCACTGACCGATGTACCGCTTTTCGCACACTGTTCTTCAATATTTCATTATATTCAATTGCAATTTTGCTATGTAACTTAGGATATTGGGTTTGATTAAATACCTGTTTTGGCACATCATATTTTAGTCTCATGTGTATTGGCGAATAATCATAGCCATACAATAAATACGTCATACGTCATACGTCATAAATACGTAGTCTGACAATTGCAGTAGCAATTTCATAAAATAATAATACATAATAAATTGCGGCTTGTGGCGCCACCTGTTAGAAAGAAAGAAAGCTATAATACTGGCACACATGACATGTAAAACATATTATGTCGAAGGTTCTTTATTCGATCTATACTTAACCGTATGATCGTGGTATAAAAATCAGCCAACAAAACAGTGAAGGTTCGGAGAGTGATCGGCAAACAACGAAAGCAAAGAGAAAAGTAACAAAGCGTCTTGGGAAATAATTTTGTATAATTTGCATAATATTCTTTTAAATAAATGAACAGCGTTTTTAGTTATAGTTAGTTGTGAATAATTAACACTTTGTCCATATGACAGTACTACTATTCCGTTTGTATGCTAAGACTAGTTTTTGTCCGCTGCTTCGCACGCGTAAATTACGATTAGATAAAACATTTTGTACAAAGACCATCCTCAAGGAACATACATACTAAATTTGACCTTCTTAAGTTCAGTAATTTCGACTGTAATGTGTCTGTCAGTCAGTCAGTAACGAAAAGATTTTATATATACAGATTGAAGTGAATCCATTGAAAAAATAAAAGTTTTTACAAAATCTCTGGATCCCTTTTCCACCCTTTTAGGGAAAAAATTCCAAAATAAATGTCTTTGCGTTCGCTAACGTCATTTGCGGATCCAATAAACAAAGTATGAATTTAATCCCTTGAAGGAATAAAAGGTTCTATGCAAATTATGACTCCCCTTTTTATACACTTTGGTAAGAATTTCCAAAAATTTCTTAGTGTTCACTAACTTTATTTGAGGAACCAATAGTTATACAAAGTTTAAAGTTAATCCATTGAGGGAATAAAAAGTTTCATACAAATTCTGACAATCAGTTTAACTCCTTTAGGGGCGAAATTTCCAAAAATCTCAATACACACCTCAAGGAACATACATGCTAAATTTCATCTACTTGCGCTCAGTTGTTTCAGCTGTAGCATGTTTGCCAGTCAATCGGTAACGCAAGGATTTTACATACAGACAGATTGTACAAATAAATAATATTTGACTGCCTCCGTGGAACCGTGGATAGCGTATGCGTCTGCTAAACGGGAGGTATCGAGTTCGATTCCCAGGTCGGGCAAAAGTATTACTGAGTTTTTACCAATTCTCAGTAGCAGCACGGAGTCTGCCAATGTGCCCAGTAACGGCAATAGGCTCGCCCCCTAGTACGTGGGGCCTAATATGCAACATGCCGAAATGTGGGTGTAATATTACACCTCTGACCCTCTTCGGGGATACAGGCGTGAGACTATAAGAAAAAAAATAAAAATCAAAGAACTATCTGTAATCTCAAACTAACTGTATTGCATTTTGTTGCTAACCCATTTCAAGTATCCCAATGATTTATTTAGATTGTTCATCTGTCTGTCTATTTATTCAGGGTAATCTTAAAAATAGCTGAATGGATTTAGATGTGTATATTACTAATGAATCATGAAATCTCTCGAACAAACTATGAACATTTCATTTAGGCGTAGCTGCTTGTAAAAGCTAGTTATATTAGTCAAGGATTCCGTCGCAGTATACAATTGTATATCTCAGTTACATTGTAAAAAATGTAAAATAAATTATCCAAGTTCAAAAATCCTTTCTTTATATTTAAGGTTAAAGAAATGAGAGAAGCCTTGGTCAGCAGTTGGGCACAGCAGATAACTGATAAAAAATGCTTACCTGCTTAAAATAAATAAAAGTAGCAAAATAACGGTTCTAAGTATTTTGGCTTCTATTGGTCATATAAAGAAAGAACCATCCTCCATTTTCGTTAGTGAAGATGAAGAACGCTTAGATGAGAGCCAGCCGCATAAATTTAAATTAATGAAAATTAAATGCACATCAGGGACGATGAAAAAAATCAAGTGAAGGAATTACATCAAACAAACGTCATTTGAGGATTTTCTTAATGTTTACTAAGGTCATTAGAGAAACCAATATACAAAGTTTGAAGTCAATCCATTAAAGGAATAAAATGTTGTTTCGGCGAACAGAATGTTCCTAGGCGATTTGGAAAGGTTATTAATATCGAGGACTGTAGGATGCGGGTTCTTTATGGCCTAGGAAAGGAAATGTGAGTAATTGGGATCATGGGAAAGATAGGAGACGGGGGTGTGGGAACACGCCTTACCTTGTACGTCAGTCCTCTTTTCTTGCAAATGGCGGCCCCCTGGTGTCTTCGAGGAGTCGGGCTGTACGCTGATCACTCTGCCTGCATCCAACCCAGAACTACACAAATCACTTCACTCGCGGGCGGTTTGTTCTCGTTATATCCCGGGAGCGGTAAAAAAATTATGGCGGTGCGGCACATGCATTCGTCGCGACACGGATTATTCTCGACTGTCTCTCGCGTCGATGAACGCGGCGACTAATCAGCGAAAAGGCGTGCCCCTTCTAGAGAATGGGTTAGACAGGGACGGAAACAAAGGCATCGCTCGCATTGGACAAGCAAGCGAAGAACGATTGACGTTGATGTGATTAATTCTCGATAGAAAGGTAGATGGCGCTACCAAAAGTGTTAAACAAACTTTGACCCCTATCTTAGCCCCCTAGGAGAGGAATTTCCAAAGAAACAAATTCTTAGTGTTCACTATCATCATTTGAGGAACCAATTAATAAAGTTTGAAGTCAATTCACTGAAGGAATAATAAGTAACACACTTTGACCCCTATCTTAACCCCTGAGGGCCGGAATTAAAAAAAACAAAATCTTAGTGTTCACTATCGTCGTTTAAGGAACCAATATGCAAAGTTTGAAGTTAATCCATTAGAGAAATAAAAAGTTACATAAAAACTTTGACCCCTTATTTTACCCACTTAGGGGCGGAATTTCGAGAAAAAATATTCTTACTGTTCACTATCGTCGTTTGAGAAACTAATATACAAAGTTTGAAGTCAATCCATTGAAGGAATAAAAAGTTTCACACAAACTTTGACCTCCAGTTTTACCCTCTTAGGGGTGGAGTTTGCCAAAGATCCTCTCTTAGTGCTACCCTACACGCCTCAAGGAACATACATGCTAAATTTCATCTTCTTGTTACCAACAGTTTCGGGTGTAGCGTGTCTGTCAGTCAGTCAGTAACGCAAGGATTTTTTATATTAAGGTATATTCTGGCTATAAATGGATTCGAATGTCTCACATGTCATTACGCCCTTGAACAACAATGCAATACAACGTGACTTTCTCTCAACGAAAGCAAGGTTATCCCTATCTTACTAAACAAACTAGAAAAACCTAGCGTTGAAAATTTCACACTAGAACCGAGTAAAGTAAAAAATTTAAGCCAACTTGCCCCTCGTACTAAAAGCTCGTAACTACTAAAACCACTTTTCGTCCAGTCGCTGTAAAAATGAACTTAGTAAGTACTCCGTACAACGGGTAGCGCGTGTGTCCAACAGATTCAATAGCTTTGTTACTGCTAGTGGTAGCAACTTGTGTGAGAGGTTGTACGCTGTTTTGTATACAGTATACTGGTGTTTCTAATTGACTGTGATGGAGTGTTATAGCATTTTTATTAATGATATTTGTTGTAATAAGAGTTTGTGAGCATGTTGTAGTGTAATCTTTTGAAGTGATGTGAATGGTAGAGCGTTGTTCTTTTGTTGTACGTACAAATATGTTATTTGCAGTAAAGCTTGGTTTATTTATTTACGTAATCATTTACCGAAAATTCTACTTGACTACTTTAGTTGATTGTACATTTTAGGGTAGATGTTTGAAATCTTATATCATGTATCTTCACACATGTAAATAAATCATCATATTACGCTTATGTTAAGGAATAGCGTATAATTTAGCTGATAGTGAGCACGTGTGCACAAAAAACACCCGTCCCTATTAACATGGTCGGATCTACTAATTTCGTTCAATTCATTCATTCATCAGTCTTGTTGGCTAAGCAGGTTGGCAGTCTTCACATGTATTTCTGGCACCTAATGGAGAACTCTCAGACATCGAGTTTATCACGATGCTTTCCTTCACAAAGCGATAATTGACAATTGAAACCGCAGATAACCGAAAGGTCATTGTTACGCCCCGTGTTGCTTTCTCAAATTGTGCAACAAGGAAACATACCACGTTATTGACTGTTCAATATTTTTCCAATCGTCCAGTTCTCATGCAACACTAACAGTGTCCACCGCACTGCCACATCGGGATTACAACGGATCCAAACTTGTGAGCATACACATACAACATGCTGCGTTAGTACTATGTCGCAGATAGACTGTTGAAGTGGAGTTTCTGAGAAACGACCGGGTCTAGATTGACCGTTATGATAATAAAATTATATATTATTAATATATCAACATCTTTACGAACAGTCATCTGATACCAAACAAACTTTCCTACCTTAGAATAACCTCCTAGTGCCATAATTATCCTAATGTTAATCCATTTGGTGATACATCAGCTTTTTTAAATTGCGTTGGATTCGTACGCAATACCCTCTGCATAGCAGTCTGTTGGTTGTGGTACCCAAATATAACAACAAAATTAAGTAAATAATGATAAACAATGCTGGAACTAAGCAGCTTGGGCTCAGACTACTTCATACAACAAAATAATACGTATTTATATTTTATTAAGCTGATGATGTGGTGATCAAATATGTACAACATAGACGTGCACAGCCCTAATATATTTTATTGACCACTTATCACAGACAGCAGTAGTTTAGCGTGTAACTTATGTGCGTGGAGTAACAATGTGAGCTAAGTGGCCAGATGTTCATATAGTTGATGAATATAACTAATCATTGTATTAACACACCGAAATAAATAAATTGGAAACAACATATAAATAAATTAAGAAACAAGCTAGCAAAATTTACATATGCGCTTCGTGAAATAAAAAAGACCACTGATTTAACCACCGCACTCACCACCTATTACGCCTACGCCTATTCTTGGTTATCTCATGGAGTAATCCTGTGGGGAAATAGTACCGACGCAGCCACCATATTCATCCTACAAAAGAAATTACTACGAATATTAGTTAACATAGAAACAAAAGACTCATGTAAACCATATTTTCATAATCTCAAAATTCTAACCTTACCTTGCATCTATATTTTAGAAATAAGTAAATTTGTTCGAAAGTACCCTGACTTCTTCACAAAAAGAGAAGATATACAATCTAGAATAACTCTAAGACACAAAGATAGATTGGTATTACCATCTTCACACCTCACTATGCACTCCACAAGCCCATATGTAATGTCAATAAAGATTTACAATAAGCTGCCAGAAAATATAAAAAAGGAAACTAGTTACAACTCATTTATAAATAAATTAAAACTATTTCTGCATAGTAAAACTTATTATAATGTCAAAGATTTTATAAATGACACCACAATAAAAATCTAATAATCTAATCCATTGCTTAATATTTTAAATAATAAATTATCGCTTACACTTACATATTTGACATAACGATTCAGTATAATATTAAAATGCACAAACAAAATAATTTTATTATATTAGAAATAAACAATTAAATATATAAAAATAAATAGTTACTTACTCTACCAATTATAATTTTTATAGTAATATAGAGTGTACTTTGACTTAATTATAAATATATTTAAATACATAGAATATATTCCTCTCTACTATTCTAAGACCCATTTATTAATTTTAGAAAACAATCTATTGAATGTTATTTATGAACAAATGATTTTATTATAAACTATGCTGTGCCCAACAGGGTCCATAATTGTATCTAGCTTAAGAATTTATGTACCTTCCACCTGTAAACACATTATGGAAAAGCAATAAAGTATTGAAGTATTGAAAATAAATACCAAGTCGTAACCAAAAGCTGCTACTGGTATTGGATGCTTGAAGGTGAACGAAACACAATTCTATCTACAGACCATATCATTCTCAAACCAACAAAGCTTTACTATTGGTTATTTTGCCACCTTGATAGCATAAAAGCATTTTACAGTATACAAAGAATAATCCTAGTTGTAACTTTGCCCGCAACATTCCTATAATACTCTATACAATATCGCGCGGCAGTTATTAGAAACTTAGTCGTTAGCCCGGACAACGTTCACAGTTTCTCTCTGCTTTATACTTGTTGTTCACTTTTTATCCGCCATACTGGCTGCCAACAAATTGAAAAGTTTGCCCCATTCTTTGGATGAAGTCTTAAAGTATTTAGAAAAAAGAGATTAGTGTTATTTATCCCTTTATCTCGATAAAGAATCCAACGTTCGGTTGAATATCTCTTGGATGTCTTAAATGGGTATAGGTATTACATGATTAGGTAAAGCATTTATTGACGCTTTTTCATACTTCTTTAGTGCAAAGGATACTAAATGACTTTAAAGTTGGGTCCGTGTATCCGAAATCAGACTCGCAAATTGTCAACACACGATTAAAATATGCGTTCAGGCTTAAATATTTCGTGTGACACATTTGGATTACTAAAATATTATCATTCTTTGAAACTTTCTATATTTGTTGACATACTGGAATTTCTATGACAGGGTCGAATCGCGTCTTTTACTGAATATATTGGCGAAATATCTTCCATTTTTCTGACGTTTCAGCATAGTTCACACCAGCTTTGGTCACAGAACAATTTCTGAATTAAAATTATATAATTATAATTACTTTGATATTTTCTGTCTTGTCCCAATAATAAACTTATATTTGAATCTGTTACAACATGAATGTCAAGTGCATTAGTATAACGAACGACCGTTGGCTTTCAGTCTTACAAAATGGGCGATTTTCACGAATCGAATGACACTCGACTTTCACAACCTCAAGGGATGTTGGACGCATTGGCGACCATAATATTCACTCATACAGTATATTAGTTTAATAGTACGGTACAGTGAACACTGCACTATCTTTATGTTGATTAGTATACGTGTTAGGACAAATCTGTTTCACCTACAGCACTGAGCGTTGGGTTTTAAATTCATTTCAAAATCTATACACTCACACAGTCGCTAAAAGTACTAGTCCATCAATGCATTTAAGCAGCTGCAAAATCAATGTTACCGTAGTGTGTTTCTCATTGATGCATGTGTTATTCAATATAATACTCCTGTATACTAATATATGCACAGGTGGCACATTTCAATGAGAGCTAATAGTTAGGATATCACGTTATGCTTATATAGCTCGCTGTGTGATCGTGCAAGGCTCAATAAAGGTATTATTTCTCTAAGATAAGATAATAGACAGTCAAGAGATTAATTAATGCAATGCAACGATAAGGACGTACCTTATCACTAGTAATTTCGTATCCTAATTTAGATCGAAACGTAGTCTATATTAATATACTTTTCATGGAAAATGTATGTCATCTATCACTCAATGGTAAAAAACACAAACGCTAGCAATGTCTAATAGGTGCTGTCGAAATTATGCAGAAAATTAAGGGTCTATTTCTTTCTTTCTCTTGTGTGTCAATTTTTTTTCAGATTACCTAGAGGCCTCTAACATGGCCTAAGAATTTTTGTTCTGATACAAGAACTAGGACCGACAGATTTACGTGCCCTTTGAAGAACGATCTAACGGAAATGGCACACTCGGTCACCTATCTAAGTGGAGACCTACCTTACTTAACTTTGTTGATCTTTTACGAACGGACTTTTACAAAGTAAGTCACGCTTTGAGCGCTAAAAAGTAAGGATTAAAGATCCCGAAGTGCGCTTTTATAATTTTCATACACGCCATACATACACGCAGACATAATAATATAACAAACTGCAAAAGTATGTTCAACTTTTTGACAAATTCTGTCCAGCAGTAGGTCATCAAGGCACGATCACCGCCCCTGTTTATAGAATCTCATCTTCCAGTTTTGAGCTCGCCATCTTGTGGGATGGCTTTTTGGTCTGCTATCGGAAAGGAATAGAAAGGCCGAATAACTAGACATTGATTACTGAAGTAATAGAGAATTTACTTGTGTTGGCACTCACTTGTGTACTATAATACGTCTCGCGTAGTTAGTGGGAGCGATAGTTTAGTAGTGATACAAACAGGCGACAGCCGCCGCATGACAATGCAGAGAGTATATAATTCAAACCCGTGGCGCAATCCACTATCTTTTTGAAATTATGTGCGTTTTAAGTTTTTAATTGCTATCGCCTGTCCCGTACAGAGAGTAGTTACGTTAAGTCGTCGTCGTCTTCCAATAATATCATTGATGGTCATTGTGGGAATAGACCGACACCGATCTAAACTATTTATCGCTGAACATAATGAGGCCTATGTGTTGCGGCAATAAGACGGCAGTGGCTCTGGCTAAAATGATTGTCTATTCTGGTGAGATCGGTAAGTGCACACAGACCTAGGTAGAAATACCTACCACTGGGAAAAATGATGGCAATGAACCTGCAGAGTATAAACAAACTATGGCGTACATTTTAAGTCTTCAAACAACAAATACTCCAAACAACTTAAAATCATCAATCCAACTGCACAGTGGCGATACGTAACTATAAATACAATCGTGACGTCACTCGCAATACATTGCACCTTATTTACTGCTATTGTCCAAGCGACGCAGCTGCTACAATCAGTGGATTGTTATTTTTAGTTGCCGACAGTCGTTTAATATGTTGTAATTGGTTTGGCGAACGATTTGTGGAGGTGGTTTTAATCAAATTAGAATTGTTTCTTTTGCTGTACTTGGTTCTTAAGTAGATTAAAAATTAAATCAGTGGTGACTACACAATGTTAAAGCAAAGATCAGCTGCTTAAGAGGCAGCACAAGTAATACGCAGCAATCTAGGTAATTGACTTTCCTGGTACTGCCGTGCTTCCTAAGTATGTAGTAAATGGGACTTAAAGAGAAAGCCTTGCACTTATCCTGTTTTTTAATTAGAGAGTTATGCTACTTTAACTGCCTCTGTAGTCCTGCGGTAACATATCTTTATAACTATTGTAACATTGGCACATAACCACTATTATAAGGTAAAATAAAAAGCAATATTTCGGTAACAAGTAATAATTTGTTTATTTATTGTAATTGACTTTACACAATTTCTAGAAATAAAAAGGAGGTAAGGGTCGTGAGTTCTGCCCAAGAATTTGCTTTGGTGGTCGTTGAGGGAAAACACAAACACTTCTCAGCTGAGCGCAGCCATTTTTATAGGGCCGGAATGCAGGTACATGAGGTGGGGGAGGCGGCGGCAGGCAGGAAGCTAGCAGGGCGTGAGTCAACGCCACACTATAAAGACCGATGCGACGACTTGGCGTGATCTCCAACATCAATCAAGCGAAAATTAATGCTATTTAATACCCACACGACTTGCCTGCGTAATCCAGTGGATACCGTATGTGTCTGCTGATCAAGAAGTCCCGTGTTCAATTCCGGATCGGGCAAAAGTTACCACTGGGTTTTTCTGAATTCTCAGTAGCAGCACGGAGCCAGGCAAAGTGCCCGGTAACGGCAATAGGCTCGGCCCCAATTACATGAACTACAAATTTACAAGATGACGAAAGGTGGGTGTAATATTACACCTCTGTCTACTCTTTAGGGGATACAGGCGTGAGTCTATAAAAAATAAACAGCTTTACAAAGCCAGTGTACAAATATTCAAGTAACCTCTCTAACATTAAAACGTCTGTCCAAACCATGTCGTTTCGGAAAACAGAAATTAACACGGTATCGCGAGAGCACCTCATGTTACAAACCCTTATCATAGTGTAGGTAATCGGAACCGGGCGACCGGAGGTCCCTTATCTAGCTTACTTTAGTAAAGTTATTTACATTTAAAATACTTGTATAGTTTCACATGTTATTTTAGTTGGTGCTTGAAAATATTTAACAAAAACTAATGAGAATATTTTTTTGTCTAATATTTGTTTAGTCGAATTTCATATACCTAATATATTTAATTATGTTACTAAGTGTTGATTAGCTTTATTAAAAACCCAACATGTTGTTGTCTGAATTACATCACAAATCGGAAATCAAGTACCATTTAAATCTTTGTTATAATTACCGGAAAAATAAAACCATAATTGCAATATAATTTATTATGTAAGCAATAATGGACATATATTGCTAAACTAAAAGATGAAAGGAAAAATATATATACATTGCAGCTGGGATATTTTTTCAATTGCACGCCACCAAGCTACAAGCCTGTTTAATAGCTCCACTGAATAACGGCAATAAATAATTGAAAACTTCACTAAATTATAAGATTAAAATAATTTCAGGACAGGATATATTTATCAATAATATTTATCATCAGGATGCTCATGTTTGCATGATAGTAAATTAAATCCCGCCAGACAATTATTCGGTCCTGTAAAATAAAATAAATGAATATTTCTGCAGTAAAAACCAGTTCATGTATTTCATAAATAAAATTTCTACTGCAAGCTACGATATTATGCAGTGTTGTTTATATCGACGACGGCACAAAGCGAAAACGTAGTCAGCCACAAAAACGAAAATATTCACCAGAGCAAATAAAAACAGTTATAGTTTTCTCAGGCTCGTGATTTTTTGGTATTGTACTTGTGTAGAATGGAAACTCTCGGTGAAACTTCTAAGATTTTATTAAGTACTCAAAACAACAACGTTATTTACAAAATAATAATATAGTGCACGGTCCGGAAGATGTTCGTATGTACGAAGCACCTCTGTACGCAAGCACGAGCCCTACAAGACTGTTGGTCCAGCTAGTCCCACTAGATGCGGAAGCGTCGCCGTGCGCAACAGCACTGCCCGCGTCCGACTAGTCATCACGCAACCCCCTAGAGGGTTGGCGGAGGCTGGTTCAGGGCGTTTTGCCCCTCTCCGGCGGGTTCGTCGCCGTCCCCTAAACAAGGGACGGGAGGTTGTGGCGGGCTGAGTGCCCTACGGCTGTAGTAGTGAGTCGTGCGAGGCCGCGTCAGTCTTCACGTCGCCCGGGCGGTCAGCACGAGCCAGGTGAGACCCACGGCGAACCGGGCGAGGCCAAGCTCCGTGTAGCCAGCGACACGGGCGACGACTTACATGCGGCCTCAGCGTTAGTTACGACGTGTGGTGTGTGGTGTCGAAGTGGTGGTGCGGAGTTTGGTGTTGGCGTCCTCTGTTGCGGTGGTCGCCCGCGCGCGCACATGATGTGCGTATCCTGGATGATACGCGCAGATGTCGCGCGGATGGGGGCGTTCACCTGCAACAGGGGGAATGGAGTGTAGTGTGCGAGGGCGGCGGTTACCCGGGGGCAACCGTTGTGTCGGCAGAGTCATCGGGGGTAACGAGGAGGTCTCGCGGCAGCTTCTTCTTGTCCGGGGGGCGAGCGTGCCAGGGGGCCAGGTCTCGGACGTGGTCCCAGGCCGAGGCGTCGGCCCGCTCAAACCTCCCCACGGACAGACGGCGGATGAAGGCGTCCAGGCTCTCTATACGGGTGTCCCGCTGTATGACGGTGTTACTCACCGTCCTGGGTGCACCCACGATGGCGCGCAACGCAAGCAATTGCTGCGCGCGGAGGCGGGCCCGGTTGGTCTCGCTTGTGAGCGCGAACCAGGCGGGGGCAGCGTAGGTGAGCCGAGTGCGTACATAGAGCTTGTACACACTCAGCTTGACACGCAGCGGGAGGCGGGATGCGAGCACTGGACGTAGTAGCGCTCTCGTAGCGCAGACCTGTGCGATGACTTTGCCGACGTGTGATTTCATGGTGAGGAGGCGGTCTAGGGTTACCCCCAGGTACTTCGCCGTCCTCGTCCAAGGGATGTCTTCGTCCTGGAGTTTGAGTGGTGGTGGATGGGCTATCTGAGAGCTGAATAAAATGGCCTGTGACTTACCCACGTTCACCGATAGTCGCCATTGCGACAGCCAGCGGGGGAGAAGTTGTAGGGTGCGCTGCATCTTTGACGCGGCGTAATTAGCGTTCATGCTTATTGTTATGTACGCCTCGTCGTCGGCGTACAAGGCTAGCTCGGTGCCTTCGGCGACGGGGATGTCGTCGGTGAAGCGTGAGTAGAGCACAGGCGAGAGACAGGAGCCCTGCGGGACTCCGGCGGCGATGGTGTGAACGTCAGACACTTCCTGTTCCACCACCACTCTGTATGTCCTGTTGTGCAGAAACGATGAGACCATTTTTACGATATGACGGGGCGCTGTAGAGGTTGAGAGCTTGTACAGCAGACCGGAATGCCATACTCGGTCGAAAGCTTTCTCCATGTCGAAGAATACTGCCACGGCGTGCTCGAGTTTGTTACGCGCCGCCGCTATCCGGTGCAGTACCCTCGACAGTTGCATTGTTGTAGAGTGTTCGGCGCGGAACCCGAACTGCTCTGGTCTGGGCGTGATATGCGGTGTGAGGTGCCGCAGCAGGAGTTTTTCGAACACCTTCGAGATAGTAGGCAGCAGGGTGATCGGCCGATAGCTCACTGCCCGCGTAGGTTACCGCGAGCGGTTATATACCGGTCGGCCGTGTCGATGTGTGCATCGGTGTAGTCGCTCGCTGGCGCTGGGGCTCGCGTAGTGTGCGCTTGATGCATTGTGGCCGCCGCGATGTTTGTTTACGTTACAGTCTCCCCCTCCGGATCTGAAGGCGTCCCGACGAGGAGACGGTCTTGAGCAGCGTGTCTATGTTCATTTGTATTTCCTGGGTCGTCCTCTCTTCCTAATAGGTTTGGTGGGCTTGGGAAGGTCGACAAAGTTTCCCTTATACGGCACTAATGCAGAAGAATGATAGACACCTAAGGGAATTTCAGGAGTACTAGGGTTCGCCAGTTGATATGATGAGGGTCCATGCTGTTTGATAATGACATATGGCCCATCCCTACGAGGCGCAAATTTAGAGCTCGTACCTTGAGCCGCTTTGCTTATTGCGTGAACTTGCGCAAGGACTAAGTCACCAGGTGAGTACTTCGGGCCTTGTCTTCTAGTTTTATCTACTAAAACCTTCCTTGCTTCTTCCTTCATTTCATGCACCTCTTTAGCTCTTTCCAAAACATCAGCAATTTGTATCAGCTTTGGAGTGATTACAGCGATAAAGTTTTCGTTTGAGGCTATGGCTCTCAGGTCATGTAACGCATCATCACAAGTTCGTAGTTCTCTGCCAAATGTCAAGTAGGCAGGAGTGTAACTAGTTGCAGAGCATATTGCAGTGTTCATTGCGAAGCGGATTTCAGCCATCTTTGTTGGCCAGTTGGTGTGTTCTCCTTCTACTAAAATGGCAAGCTGAGTCTTCAGATCTCTATTTCGTCTCTCAACAGGATTGGTTTCGGGGTGGTAAACCGGGGTAAATGCATGCTTAATATTGAAGCAGAATGCCACTTGTTGCATAACAGAACTTACAAATTGTGGACCATTGTCGCTAATCATTCTTCGCGGCACTCCATATCGTAAAAACACCTCATTTATCAGTGTTGTGGCACAAATTTCAGCTGTTGCTTTCTCTAAAGCGAATAGCTCTACCCATCTTGTGGCCAAATCTTCCACTATGAGTATCCATGACTTTCCATCATCTGATAGGGGCAAAGGTCCAAACAGGTCAAAAGATATCACTTCAAATCTTTTGTTAATGGCAGTTCTTTAGAGTAGACATAGGTTTCAAATTTGTAGGCTTGTAGCGTTGACAAGGTAAGCAATTCCTTACGTAGCTTTCTATATATTTTTGCATTCCTTTCCAGTAGTACCGACGTGAAATTCGTTGCATTGTCTTTTCTGAACCGTAGTGTCCCGCCATTGGGTGATCGTGGTATGCCGAAAAGATATTTGCCCATTCATGTTCAGGCACAGCAAGTTGAGCATCATCGGTGTCTGCATTAGGATTGTAGCGATAAAGAAGTCCGTTATTCATCATGTAACCCTTGTTTCTCCAGTACGAAGTATCCTCATGATTATTAGCATCTTCTAAAGCGGAAACTATCTTTCGAATATACTCGTCCTTCAATTACTCTGCTCTGACTTCGCTGGGATCACGAGTTGGTATGTCTACAGAAACAGAGCAAATACCACAGTCTTTCTCGAATTCTTTAGTACACGGTGGACGGGAAAGTGCGTCAGCAATGACATTTGTTTTTCCAGGCGAGTATTTTATAGTGACATCGTAGGCTTGCAGTAGTAATGCCCATCTTGCCAATCTGCGTGTGGGCGTTTGAATGGTCATCAGCCATCTCAGGGCTTGGTGATCTGTAACTACTGTGATGTGTACTCCTTCTATGTAGCCACGGAATTTTGTTAATGCCCAAATTACTGCCAAAGCTTCGCGTTCCGTAGTACTATAGTTTCTCTCAGCTGACGTGAGGAGGCGGCTGGCATATAATAATAATAATAATAATATTTATTTGCCTTAAGTGTTGTACAGAAGGGGATCTTATAGGTAACTAGTCTATGCAAATATCTGGTAGGTAAAGTCATTATAGATTATAAATGATGTAGGTATACAGTTGAATTAGATTAACTGGCGACAAAATTCATTAATCGACGTCAAATTAAAAAATGTCAAATAATTATAAAATAGAATAAAATTTGTTACTTATTTACGATTGATATACTCACTAACAGAGTAGATAGATTGGTTAATAAGCCATTTTTTAAATTGTCTGTTGAATAAACGATTTGGTAATGTTTTTATGTCATTAGGTACTTTGTTATATATTTGGCCACACATGTAATAACAATTTCTTTTATATAAGGTTGTTCTTAAAATTCTAGATGACACTATTCTATCTGGATCTCTAGTATTACGTGGAAAAACATCTCTAGCTTTCTGAAATAGGCTAGGATTCTGACGAACAAATTTGGCACATTCAAAAATATACATACTAGACAAAGTTAGAAGTTTTAATTTTTTGAATAGGGGTTTACACGATTCCCACGGAGGTATACCGACGATCGCCCTCACACATTTTTTCTGTGCCCGGAATGCTCTATTCACGTCTGCTGAATTACCCCACAAAACAATTCCATACAAAAGCGACGAAGCAACATAGCCATGATAAGCAGACAAAACTGTACTTTGTGAAGACGTTTTTCGTAGGTTGTAGAGAACAAATACGAATTTATTTAATTTGTTGCAAACCTTTTCTACGTGGGCTTTCCAAGAAATATGTTTGTCTAGTACAATTCCTTAAAATGTTGTCTCATCTGCTTGTGAAAAGGAATCCCGATTATAATAAATATTTAGTTTTAGAAAATTTGTGTTGTATGTCCCAAATTGAATTATTTTAGTTTTATTGATGTTTACTTTTAAATTATTAAGTTTTAGCCAGTTATTATATCACTAATTGAAGTATTGATGTCATTTAATATATTCATTTATGTCAGATTTAGTTGAAGATGTCAAAATCATTGATATATTGTCGGCAAACATACTCCACTGGATGCTCCTCAGATCCCTCCCCCTGGACCAAAACAGCTCCAATTGCGTAACTGCTAGCATCAGTCTTAATTATATAAGGTTTCGTACAGTCAGCTTGTTTAAGCACTGGGGCAGAAGTCAGTTTTTGTTTTAAAACTTCGTATGCTTTGGCTTGTTTCTCACCCCACTTCCAAATCGCATTTTTCTTTGTCAGTCTAGTGAGAGGTTCCGATATCATGGAAAAGTTTTCTATGAACCTTCTATACCAAGAACAAGTCTGTAGAAATGAGATTAGGTGCTTTAGATTCGCTGGAGGCGGTAGTTTTGTGATGGCTTCCACTTTATCAAGGTCAACTTGTAATCCTTCAGGAGTGATGAAGTGGCCCAAATACTTGAATCTTGACACGACAAAGTTACATTTTTTCTTATTCATGGTCAAGTTGTATCTTCTCATCTGCTTGAAAACTTCTTTTAGATCTTCAAGATGATTCTCAAAACTGCTGGAAAAGACGATCAAATCATCTAAATAAGCTAGTAGCTTAATATCTTCCACACGTGTACGAAATTGGTCGATCAATCGTTGAAAAGTTGCAGGCGCGTTTCTTAAGCCGAACGGCATGCGTTTAAATTTGTAAATGCCAAAAGGACAGATAAAAGCAGTTTTCTCTTGATCCTCTTCTTTAACGCTTATTTGCCAGTAACCAGCTTTAAGGCCCAAGGAAGTCATATACGGTGTGGGTTTTGCCTCATGCAGAAGATCGTCTATACGTGGTATAGGGTAATTGTCCGGAATAGTGATAGAGTGAACTCTACCTTCTATAGTCCACACAGACTCTTATTTCACCATTTTTCTTGGGAACCATAACCACTGGTGCCGCCCAAGGAGATACACAACTTTCTATGATTCCTTCTTTTACCATCTTTTCTATTTCCTTTTTTAAAATTTCTTTTCGTACAGGCGATAGTCTATACGGGGGCACAGCAATCGGATCGTGGTTTCCAGTGTTGATGCTATGCTGGACGTGATGCACCGGTTTTCCATTAGGCTCAAATAAATCAGCATATTATTCAACTAGGAGTTCTAGGAGGTCACGCTCTTGGTCAGGTGTGATATCGCTACGGCCAATTTCAATTGCGTCGATGTTCAAGTTCCAGTCTATACTGCCATCAAATAGATTCTGCGAGTGAGGGGACAGCATTACACTTGAGTTGTGTATAGCAATCTGTGAGTCACGCCAGAGTCGCCTCATCACCGGTGAATAGCCATCGAATAACTTAAGACGTTTAGGTGGTGTACTTGTGGTGTGGTTCAGATTCGCCTTAATCAGGTTATTCGAGTTATCCTGTTGCACCATACCCACTCCTCCCATGGGCAGCTTATTTAGTGTCAGTGCATGCACTGAAACTTTCTCCTGTGGAGCTGGTGAACTTGGCGGTGTATATGTCAAAGATGAGATTGGTGAGGGTAATTTGACGTTATTGAAAATTTCAATAGTTGTTATAGTTTCTTCATTTGGCGAGAACTTGGTGAAACCTTCCTCGAACAACTCGTATGCTGTGTCAGGACTTTCCACAAACGACATTATAAATTGAGGTAAATTAAGAATCATGCCCGCATCCTGTATGAAGCCTATTCCAAGAAGTGTTCTATTGTCTCTCGATTCTGGAAGTATTACAAAGGACGTTAACACAACCTTTTCTTGAATCTGAACATTGATAGTATACACTTTCTGGTTCTTTTTTATTCTATCGGCAAGAGTTACGTTCGCAAATTCTTCACCAAACGACAATCCCAGGTCTCTCAGCTTGCAAAATAGTCCATAAGACGCAACACTCAGCTTGGCTCCAGTATCGATGTTAGCACAACCTTTTATGGCCAATATGTTTATAAATACAACTGGTCTGCTTTTCATATCTGCCTGAATGTCTACTGTACAAAAACCTAATACATTCGGTGCAACCAGTGAGCGACGGCGACTAGAGCATGTTGTACAATTCGCTCTGATCACTCCTGGAGCGCCACAGCCGTAACAGGAAAACTTTGGCTGTGAGGGAGACGGCATCTGAGTAACAGCTTCCCTTTTTATTACTGGCTCTGTATCAGTTGATGTAGATAGTACTGGTACTGCTAGTTTCTCCTGCTTTAGTCTTTTACGGCACTCATTAAACGCATGACCGGGAAGTCTACAAAATCCACATCGCAACTTTCTGTTTGTTCTGATCGGATTCTTGTTTTCGATGCATAGACTTCTCTTTTATTGTATTTTCTATCCCTCGTGCAACCTCCAACAAATCGTCAAACGTGGTTATCAGACTGCGTGTGATATGTGACCTTATGTTGACGTGTAAAAGACCAAAAATCATGTCGATTTGTTGCGTTTCCGTATGTTTAGGTGCCGGTAGCATAGAAAATAACATCCTCTTCTTTGCGGCAAACCGTTCCGTAGCAAGGTCAAGCGGTTGCTCCTCACCCATAATTTCTTTGTATAACACATACGCTGGTTTCTTGGGTGCATAAGCATTTCGTAGTCTTTGTTCAAACTCAGGCCATGTTTTGATGGTATCCTTAACACCCTGCCACCAGACAGCCGCTTTTCCGCGCAAAACAAGCGGTATGCCCATTAAAGCTTCACTATCGCCGATATTTTCAACAGCCTTAAACGTGCTCACTGCAGAAATAAAGGTTTCCAAGTCTTCTTATCCACGGGTTCCATCGTAGGTGTGTGTACAAGTCGCCATCGTTTACGTTACACTTGTTATTTTTTTTTCTAACTTAATTCTATCTCTCAAACCTCGACTACGACTTTTTACAGAACGTAAAAACGCTGTAATTGCATTATCGACTTGTATGTAGCTGGGCTTAACCTTATGTGGGTGTAATATTTACACATCTGCCTACCCCTTCAGGGATACAGGCGTGCGACTATAAATAAAAAAAAATAAAAAATTGCTGGGCTTAACCCCTTTTTTAAGGTAAGCAGAAACGTGGAAAGCAACTATAAGTACTTGAAACAAGGCTGCCCAACTGTACACTGTAAACTAACTAAACTAAATCTCTTATATGATTCTTCTTTTTCCGCTTGATGTTTGATTAGTATATTCATCTCTTCTTCAGATTTACAATCTTAGCTTTAGCGGCAAAAACATAGTAGTCCGCACGGGAGCCAGCATTTCTGACAACGTGCATCTATTTTTATGGAAAACGAATTGTTGTAATCGACATAGTATAAATTATAACTGATTTTTTCTGTAACTTAAAGCCTTTTTAAATGCAGGCATTTAAGTTAAAACCCATTTTTTCAAAATGTTCATTTTATAACTATTCATCGTAAAATTACGAGACCCGGACCAGTGGAAACAGTTTTTTTTTCTGATTCGAACAGTGCAATCAAATAATTTTAACAATTTGTGGACTGCCGTCGATATTGTCTTATTTTGAATCCTGCATGAATACTATAATAAAATATTGTTTTCACATTTTCATAATATTTACGTTACGGGTCTCAATAACGTACAGTCATATACAAATCATATTACCTTTCCTTTTAAATTTTTTATTGAAATTATGCGATTGGAACCCGTTACATAAAATTGGCTAAATACCAGATGTCTTGAAAATTAATAATAATAATAAATTTATTTATTGTTTCACAAGTTATTACAATTAATTATGAGACACATTTATATTATCAACACATGAAGTTGCTACTATTTATGTGCGGCTGGTACTTAAAATTGGATTAATACTTCATTTTAATAATAGCTTTTGCTACCCTTAATATTGTTCTCTTCTTCCTGGACATGTACAAAAAGCAACAAACTATTAACAGATACTTAAAAGATCGCAAGTTATCGCTTACGTGGAAATTTTCCAACTGCCAATAATTATTCCCTTAAGCATTACAAATTCCTTGTAATAACTCATTAAAGCTACTTACTTTTTATGTCGCATCATTCTTGCAATGAATGGTTCAATATTTTCAGGTCCCGAATGAAACCGAAGTAAAAAAGCATTCACCACGACTTTTCCAATGAACTAAAAGATCTACTTATTCACAAAAAGTAATATCAAACAACCCGGTGGTTTGAATAGTGATCACTTTCTGTAGAGGCAATTTATGAATTAAAACACATTACAGTCAAGAGTACAAGATGCTGTATACAGAAAATTCTTCGAAAAATATTTTTCAATGAAATATATTTTAATGATAACTCTGTAAAGAAACTAAGATATGTTATAATAAATAATGCAGCATCTATATCTTTTGGTTTAAATGATTTTTTTTTCTAGACTCACGCCTGTATCCCCGAAGGGATAGGCAGAGGTGTAATATTACACCCACATTTTGCCATGAATTTTTAGGTCCCACGTAATAGGGGGCGAGCCTATTGCCATACCGGGGATATTACCAGACTCCGTGCTGCTACTGAGAATTTCCTAACGGAATAACCCAATAACATTTTGCGCGACCTGGGAATCGAACCCGAGACATCCTTCGCGCACATTTATGCCGCGAGACCAACGAGGTAGTTGGTAGGTTTAACTGTAATGCCAGTTAAACCAATATATCGCGATGAAATCCGTAAACATTACTTTAAATTTAATTTGCATAGTTATTTGAGCTGTGACATCGACTCGAAAAACAAAAGAAGTGATTGATTACTACACTAACGGCCAATTTCAATATTCGATCCATCCATGGATTTTGATATTCGCGATTCATGTTTGACATATTTTGTATGGAGCTTATGTCAAAAACGAATTTAAAATCTCAAAAAAATGGATAGAACGAATATTGAATTCCGTAGTAAATCGGCGACTAGCCTGTAAAGTTTTAGATCCTCGATGTTACTGAAGCATAAGCATTTTATAGCTACAATAGCGAGCTATTCAAACCAAAGCTAATAAATTATTCTATGATTCGAGTTGGAGCCAGGAAGAGGTAGTGTGCATTTGATGATTCGGGTATTTTCTGAAGCAAACACGGTGGAATTTCTTGGCGTATACAGGCATCCTGCCTACTACACCACTCCCTTGCTCGCCGTTTACAGCTACACATTATAGTCGAAATCTCTCGTCCCCCTACCCCAAAACGGCTCATCTAAGCAGTGACGTGCCAAGCCCAAGTCAATTCTAATAAAAGTTACTTTATAAAATTAAATAAAACATTTAAATACCCTGTAATGGTGTATGGAGTTATGTCGCTCTCTGTACTAAGTCTATCAGAAGAGGTCGTTGAATAAACGGGGTTCGTTTGTGGCGCAACGGAGGGATCGCAGAGATGGTTCAATGATACTTTGCTTTTGTGGAGATGAATAGTTTACGATCTCCCAATGGCCTGTTGCTCTACTGCTAATAAGCGATGCTGTTTATCGAGATGTTTTAGGTTATTTTAAATATGTAATTGAATACAATTTGAAAATACACAAATGAGACAGGTTCAGGTTAGCTTCACCGCTGTCTCATAAGTGCTTGTTAAAATACTTGGCGGATAAATAATACAAATATCATTATAATTTTGTCTTTATCTGGATGATAATGTAGTCCTCTCAATAATCCTTTCGAGAGGTAGTGAAACTGGGCCTTAACATTGTAATTGTCGAATGTTTTACAGATTTCAATTTTAATTTGAATAATACTCAAATTCAAATTCAATTTATTCTGTTAAATAAAAAGGTACAATTTACTTATTTAGAGTACAAAAGCTTAGTTTAGGATCCTGATATAAGATTATATGCCTGAACTAGGATAAACCTGTGTTTCAGGCGATTAGGGCTAATTAGATACTATAAAATATATAATCACTTACTTACTACAATATTACGTACGTCATGTTTTATTACACTTCTACTAGATCTATAATATCTTATGAATAATAACAACTAATAAATTGAGGTAAAGGTGTATTTTGTTGAGATAATTATTTTAACATAATTAATAATTTTTCTGTATCTTCGTAGGACATATTCAGAAGGATATTGGTGACAATTTTGTTGCATTTGAAGTAGGTGCAAGGAATTAGGTTAGTTAATGCGTTTAGTCTTTTGTAAAGTAGCGGCCCCAGGAATATATAAAATTTGGATGTGAATGCGTGTCTTGTTTGCATTTTAGTCGGAAATATTATATTATGTCGCCTTTTGTTGTTAGATATAGTGCTGTAGGGAAGGGCTGTGTGTTGCTTTAATACGATACTCTTGATAAATAGTTGTCGAACTGTTAATACTTTACAAGCTTGGTATAGGGAATTAGTTGGCTATAGGAACGGTTTGGAGGTTGATACTTTAAGAATTGCTCGATGAGCTCTTTCAACGGACAGTAACAAAGTTTTTCCTGCGCCCCACCATGTCGTAATACAATATGTTAATAATGACTGGCATAGAGCAAAGTACACTTGCCTTATGAATGTTGGGTCAGCAATATGTCGCATTTTCTTGAAGACATATATTAACTTACGTATTCTACCGTTTAAACACTCGATATGCTCTTTGAAGGAAAGTGTTTCGTCTAATATGATACCTAGATATTTTATTTTATTTGTGCCATTAATACAAGGACAAGCACAGGGAATTCCAGGAAAGGCGCCACAGTTATGGGCATACAGTGGTGTGTTAGTTTGTTGTGCTGTTAATTTGCGTATGGTAAACTTAACATAGATGGTTTTCTCTGCATTTAGTGTTAGTAAATTGTGCTGAAGCCATTTATTAACACAATTAAAACCATGTTTTTTTTTTAATTTATTTATTTAAGGTCGCTCAAACATCAAAGGTCATTAGCGACCTCTATAGGGTTACAATATTAAATTAAATTATAGTAAGTAATTAGCTTTAGGAATTTTACAGTATTTTTTACATTGTTCAAACAATCTTTTAGATGCTCAGGTAGATTAACTTGTAATCTTTCTGTATTATACATGTGACATTCAATTAGTAAGTGCTTAATAGTTAGGTCACTATCACATCGTGAACATTTCTTCTTAGGTTCCTTAGTAATAAGATGTATATGAGTTACGTTACAATGTCCTATTCTTAGTCTATTTAAAACTACTTGATCTCTTCTATTATTTGTCATTGAGTTGCGTTTTTCAAAAACTGATTTCCTTATCTCATATAAAGCACTATTGTTATCTTTTATCCAATAGCTATTCCACAACATTTTAACCTTCAGCTTAAGGTACCTTTTTAGGTATTGGATATTAGAGGTAACATTATTACAATTATCAAACTTTGTGGCTTCTTTAGCCGCTATATCTACCATTTCGTTTCCGGGAATACCTTGGTGGCTAGGTATCCATATTAATTCTATAATAACATTATTATTGATTAGGTTAACTAGATTATCTCTTATTAGGTTTATTAACGGTACTTTATTTCTAATATTTGTTAAGGCTTTGAGTGACGACATTGAATCTGAAAATATGATACTTTTATTGATATTTGTTTTGCTCTTAATTATTTCTAGACATTTCAAGATTGCAACTGCTTCACAAGTAAAGACAGATGTGTAGTCTGGCAATTTGTATTTGAAATTATCATTTCCTGAAACTATCGCACAACCCAATCTGCCATCAAAAACTGATCCGTCGGTATAGTAATGTACATAGTCAGGGTATCTATCCTTAATTTGGTTAAATAAATTTTTATAAAAATAATTAGGTGTGTTATTTCGGGGGTATTTATCGGCTATATCGAAGTTAACTGAAATATCAATTTTTTTCCATGGCGGATTATATGGTAGCTTGCGAAGATAAGTAGGAGGAAGTTCAAAAACAATTTCCTTAACATATTTATTAACACTTAATCTTAATGGGAGAGGAAGAGATGGACGAAGATTGTGTTCGATGTCAGATTGTAAGGTGGTCTTTGAAAGGAACGAATCGTTATAATTGGTTGTATGGTTGACTGCATAAGTTAGACATAATTCCTTTCTTCTGAACATTAGTGGCATTTCGTCTGCTTCCACTAGGATACTGTTAACTGGGCTAGTTCTAAAAGCTCCTAAGCTTAATCTTAGACAGGTGTTATGTGTACTTTCTAAAAGTTGTAAAATATTGGGCGAAGCCGAGTCGTATATTATAGAACCATAATCAACTTTTTGTCTTATCAATGCTTTATATGTGTTTTTGATACATTTACTGTCCGAACCCCATTTAATAGACGATAAAAGTTTTATAACATTCATTTTAGTATGACACTCTGATTTTAGTTTTTTAATATGAGTAACCCAGTTCAGTTTTTGGTCAAATGTTAAACCTAATATTTTAAGATTCTGTACCTCTCTAATTTCATGATTTTTTATCTTTAAACATAATGTATCTTTGCTTTTCCTGTTGGAAATAATTATGAATTCCGTCTTTACTTCGGAGAACTTAAAACCAGTATGTTTGCACCATTCATGTAGTTTATCTAAGGTGTGTTGTAAGAGTCTCTCTGTTGGTTTAAGATTTGAGCCGCTACATAATAATGTCAAATCATCTGCAAATAAATAACCTTTCACAGGTCTCTCTATCACATCTAAAACATTATTATTCGCTATCAGAAACAGGATTACACTCAAAACAGATCCCTGAGGCAATCCATTCTCTGTTATGAATGGATCTGAAAGAAAGTTATCTATCTTAACTCTTATGGTTCTGTTAGTCAAAAAGTTTATAATAAACGCAAGAATGTTACCTTTTACATTAAACTGCTCCAAGATTAAAATAACCCTATGTTTCCACACCATTTCATAGGCCTTCTCCAAATCCAGGACAACCAGTACTACTTTATTTTTGTTAGCAAAAGATGTGAGTATATCCTGTTCTAAGCAAGCTAAATGATCTAAGGTTGATCTAAATTGTCTGAATCCAAACTGTAAATGGGAAATTAATTGATTATGTTCCAAATACCATCTTAATCTATTACTTACGACTTTCTCGAACAATTTACATAAATTACAAGTAAGAGATATAGGTCTATAGCTTGTGGTCAACGTAGTGGTTTTCCCTGGTTTTGGTATAGGTATGACAATGGCCTCCCTCCACAGGTCAGGGAAAACTTGATTAGTCCATATGTAGTTATAAATGTCAAGAAGCCGTTCAAGAGCTAAGCTAGAGAGATTTTTTATTAAGGTATTAGATATATTATCAGGGCCCGGACTAGAATTGCCCAGCTGATGTATGATTAAGTTGAGTTCATCTATTGTGAATATTTAATTCATTGGATTACTGTTATCCTGTAAGCTGAATACAGAGTTGGCCTCTTCAAGTCGATTCTTATGTTGTAAAAAGTCTTGATCATAGTTGCTGGAACTGGAGTTTGCGGCAAAAGCTCTTACTAGTAGATCAGAGTTAATTATTGGGTCACTACTTAATTCTCCTTGATTATATTTTAAGATTATCATTTGCCTTTTCCTTCTTTGTCCATTTATTGAATTAATTTTTTGCCATATGATTACTATCGGAGTATAACTATTTATCGAGGATATGAACTTTTCCCAGCTTGCCTTTCTGCTTTCCTTAAATATTCTTCGAGTTCTCGCTCTATTTTTGCGATATTCTATTTTTAGACGATCTAGATTATGTAGATTTTCATTGTGTTGGCTGTCTGGATTTTTTCTTTTTTCCCTAGTGTATATTCTGTAGGCCTTTTTTGTTTCTTTCAATGATTTGGAACATTCTTCGTTCCACCATGGGACTTGTTTCTTTTTTAATTTTCCTGTAGTTTTAGGTATGTATTTTTCTGCTGAGCTGATTATTATTTGATTGTATTCATCAACTAATTTATTTATACAAGTATGAGAGGACAGGTTTAGTTTATCTAGCTGTTTAATTTTATCATCGATTTCTGAACGAAACTTGGGCCAATCTGCACTTTGGTACTTCCAATGTTGAGTAGTATTTTGAATGTTAGGGGCTAACTCTATTGTTGATGAAATGATGATTGGGAAATGGTTACTGTCATAAAGATCGTCCAATGCATTCCAGTCGAAATAAGTTGATATACTTCGTGAAGCAAAAGCTAAATCAATACAACTGGTATGGCCATTACTACTATTGAAATGAGTAGGTTGATGAGAATTAAGAAGCATTATAGTGTGACGTAAATCTAACCAGTCAGCTATGATTTTACCTCTGTGATCACAATGATTTGAACCCCAATAAAAGTGATGACTATTAAAATCTCCCAGCAACACGAAGGGTGTGGGAAGCTGGTTAACTAGATCATTCAAGTCATTTTCACTAAAGGAATAGCTATTGGCTAAATAAACATTACAAATAGTTAAAGCAAGTGGAAATTTAATTTTTACAGCTATTGCTTCTAAAGAGCTATTGATATTAATAAGTTCCGGGAGTGTATGAGGCTTTACATAAGTAGCTACACCACCACTCGCTATAATGCTATGTGTGCGGTTTTTATGAAAACTATCATAATTTTTTAACTTAGCACAATAGGCATTTTTAAAGTTCGTTTCTTGTACACAAAAACACAATGGATCTACATCATTTAGTATTAGTTTTATGCTTTCAAATCTGGCTTGAAGACCGTTAACATTCCACTGCAAAATGTTCATTACGAATCTAACCAGTTCAAAGAAGCAAACACTAACTAACCAAAGAGAAAAATAAAATAAAAAAGGATATGAATTAGGTTTTGTTACTTGTTGAATTTTCCTTTGACTGAATATCTTGAAGTTTCTTAGAAAATCTCGAACATCTGTTTTTTAAATTCTTTTTCATTTTTGGGTGTAGTAATAAGCACATGTTGATTAATCCAGGAATATTTTCAGTGTAGTCCTTGACAATTTCTTGAATATTTTGTTTATTTCGTGATGAGTCCAAAAGGCTTATGAATTGATCTAATGTTAGGGGCAGATGAGGTTGGGATTCTTTTAGTTCTATTTTAATATCACTCCAAACTTGTTCTTCTGTCCTATTGTCAAGAGTCTTCTTTTTCTTGGTAGTAAATTTACTAACTGGTTATACTTCTTCAAGAGAATAGCTGCTGTCAGTATCATCTGTGGAGTCACTTAGTTGTAGGTACTCATCGATAGGGTTGATTTGATTGGGTTCTGGCTGCGATGGTTCTGATGTAGTAATGGAATGGTTCCGTTTGATGCCTTTGTTATACTCTTGATTGTTATCTTGTAATTTTGTATTACTTATCTGGGGTTTTATGAACTCAATGGCGGGGGTAGTTGGATTTTTCTATGTTATCTTGAGGCGTGTTTATCGTGTTATTTTGGGACTGTATAGACTCCTGTTGTTGTTGCTTAGTTTGGGGACAATATTTTGCCACGTGACCATTACCATTACACACAAAACATTTCATTGATTCATTAGATAGGTAAATCCAGTAGTTGGTATCTTCATAATTAATCTGCATTGATTCTGGTAGTCTTTTTTCGTCCTCCGGAGAAACATATAATTGACGTCGGAAACTCAAAATATGCGAAAAGCCTGGGTCCTGTATGCCTACCCTCATGTACGTAATGGGCGATAATATTTTTATATTTATCTGTTTGAATTTTTCTTCTATTATCTCGTGCGGAATGACAGGGCAAACATTCGATAAAACTATTCTCCTGTTTCTAGTTACTAACGGTCTGATTTCTAATAAATTATCTTTAACTTTGAGTTTTTTTACAACATCTACCATTTCGTCAGCGGATTGTTTGGAGTCCAAATATACACATATTCTTGAGTTGGCTATTCGTGAAATATAACGTATGGACGATGGTTTAATGACAGTGGAAAGTGATAATAGGTAATCTCGTAGCATAATTCCGTCAATAGAATCCATTACGATCGCTTGGTCTTTCTTTGGGTGAACTGTTTTAGAGGTAACGTTGGCGTAACTTACAGTGGGGGTACTTGTTAAAACTTCCATGGCGATTTAGGGGCCCCTGAAACCAGCAGCACCCCTATAATTGTAACTATATTTGTAATACGTATGCTTTAACACTCAAAACAATGTTTAAGAAGTAGGTATATTACTCGCGGCGACGCCGGCGCATTTATCGGAATAATGCGATCAGACGCGTGAACCGAACAGCGGTCGCTGGGTAACTGAAAAAAACCATGTTGTGCATACTCGAAAACATCTTTTTCTGACTCAGTGGAAAAAAGTAGAGCAGTGTCGTCAGCGTATGATACGATAAAACCGTGATTTATGTGTAGATTACAAAGGTCATTTATGTAAATGAGGAATAACGTAGAGGCTAAGATGCTTCCCTGGGGGACTCCGAAAGATGTGTTATTTTCATCAGTGCTAACTGTGTTACCGATTTTTACGCATTGCGTGCGGTCCTCTAAGTAACTTTTAATTAATTCTAACTGTTTACCTCTTATACCAATGTTCTCGAGTTTACGCAACAAAATAGGGACACAGACGGTGTCAAAAGCCTTAGAAAGATCCAGAAATATTCCTATTGTGTGGTTACCCTTGTCAAGTTCTTGCACCAAAAAGTCAGTCAGGTGATGTACGGCGTCAGCTGTCGATAGTTTAGGTCGAAATCCGAACTGTGTCTTAGATAATATCGATTTGTCCTCTAGGTATTTTATCAGTCTATTATTAATAATTTTTTCCAGTATTTTTGACATACAGGGCAGTAGAGAAAACGGTCTTTAGTTATTTACTTGCTCTTTAGTACCGGATTTATACACCGGCACTACCACAGATTTTTTAAGGCACTTGGGAAATATACCTCTAAACAAACATTTTTGGAAAATGTTGGTCAGCGGGGGAACTAAGACGTGCTTGAATTGCTTTATGATTTTGTTTGGTATATTATCCCATCCAGCGGCACAGCTGTCTTTTAGAGACATAATTATATTGTTAACTTCAGTTTCGTCAGTGTCAAGTAATACAAACGATGTTAAAGATGTGCTATGAGGAGTGCTAAGGTATTGTGATTGACCCGGAACCTTTTCTGCGAGGCATTTGCCAACATTGACAAAAAAATTATTTGCAATATTAGCAGATTCTAGGTGTGATGAGTGCGCGCGTAATAAACTTGACGATGACTCATGTTGTTTATTAGTGTATGTCGTCTTTTTAATACATTGCCAAATCTTTTTGCTATTTTTACCGGCTTTTTCTAATAGACTTTTGTCATAGCTTGCATTTACTTTTTTAAGCAAATCATTACAAAAATTGCGATATCGTTTATAGGATAATTGTATAGTTGAATTGTCTGGATTTAATTTAGCCTTCATATGCAGTTTATCTCTATGTCTCATACATCGTAAAAGGCCTGTAGTGATCCACGGCTTAATGTTATAATTTTTGTTTTTTAAACATATTTTTGTTGTGTTTTTCTGAATTGCAAGTTGCAGATGGTTTATAACATATAACATACCAAACTGCGGATCACTAGAATTATAAACTGGACCAAAGTCAATGTTGCTTATGTCATCTTCAAGTTTATTTATATTTAATTTAGTAACAGTGCGAACGTGGTCTTGTTTGGGTAATTTACAATTTAAGGTAAGTAGGACAGCATTGTGATCAGTTATTGTAGAGTTCATGACTAATGTAAGTGATGGAAACCTTGATTTTAGTATGATATGATCCAAACAAGACCCGCTTTCGTGTGTAGGAAACGTGTGTGCTGGAAGTAAGCCATGAAAGGAGCAAAGGTTGAGGTAGTCTTGGGCATTTGTGTCACAGCTAGATGGAACAATATTGATGTTGATGTCTCCGAGTAACATTATATTTTTAAAAGAAGATAAAGATTGTAAGGTCCAATTGAGAGAGTCGAAGAAATTGTTAACATTTTTGAAAGATGGTGGTCTGTACATGGCTAGTATGGCACATTCTAAGCCGATTTTAATTAGCAGTCGGTTACAATCTTGCATGTTAGGCTCCTCTACAGTGACAGTAAGGTGATTTTTTACGTACACTATTACTCCATCGTTTTGATTATAATTTACATTACTATTGTACATATTGTATCCTGGCATGGTCGGTACGTCGTATTTCTTAGAGAGCCAACATTCGGTTAGTATTATAACGTCACAAGTTACTTTTAATCTTTGTTGAAAAGTGACAAAATTATCAATATTCTTATAAACGCTGCGTATGTTTTGTGTTAGTACGGTCAAGGAGTTAGAATGGGATGGAAGATATTGTTTACAACTCTCAACTTCGCATATCATCGACTCCGATACAGATAAATTATCTAAGTCATTCATTAAGTTGTTTATCATAATGTATAACAACACTAAAAGTAAATAAATTAAAGAAAAGAGAGATAGAAATAAAAAAGGTCTGAGATACCACAGATGTCGGCGCTCTTAGGCGCCTCCATAGTCGATAGAATTCATGAACCTCTTCTCTGCCATCAGTTTTGCGGGACAGTCAGCAGCACCTGTGTTATGACTGCTGGGTTTTTTGTAGCGTAGACAGGTAGCACATTTGAGTTCCTCGGCTTTCTTCATGCAGTCCTTTAAGGTGTGTCCAAGATCGCCGCAGTGCCCGCATGTGTCGACAGGTTCCCGACAGAATTTCGCCGCGTGGCCATATTGTTGACACTTATAGCAACGTGTGACCAGGGTGAAGTCTTTCACCGGGCAAGAAGACCAGTTTATAAATACTCTGTCTTTCGTTATCAGAGCTTTTCGTATGGCTGTGGAAACTTCAATTATGTAATTACAGGTCTCAGCGTCCCTTTTCCCTGATTTATGGCTAAGTTTAATGTTTGCTAAAAAGGTCTCTAGATTGACGTCGAGGACTTTGTCTGCTAAGTTTTGGTGGTAAAGGCAGTTAAAGACGTCTTTCTCTTGCATGCTTGTTGGTACTCCTATAATTAGGGCTCGGGGTTTTCGTTTACGAGGCTCGTCGATAGTAAGGTCTGAGTGTTTCAATTGTGCTGATTGCCTTAGCCCTTTCCCCATTCTTTGCTGTCAGTACTTATGATGACACCGCCATTTCGGGTCTTTCGCATCCCTCTGACATGTAGTTTTAGCTCCTCAGGGCGGATAATTTTCTGGACCAAGGATTTTGTTTCGTCGCTCGATTTCAGTTTATCTTTGGGATAAATGGCCACTGTGCTGAAATTTGACGTCTGAACAAAATTGTTTGTACCTTTTTTGACCATATCGGCAAAGGAAGTTACTTGGGCAGGTTTTGATGAGTCCTCAATACTTTGCTTGATCTCCTTTAGCTTGCTTGCTAGGTCAGCCTGGTCTTGGAGTGCTCTGTTTTTATAGTGAGCTTGCAATGTTTTGCATTTTAGCGCTTGGTATTGGACCATCACCTTAGATATACCATGGCTTACTGTACGACATAAAGTGCTCACACGTAACTTTTGCTCTGAATTTAGTTTGCCCTCAGTTGTGATGGTGCACACTTCCTTCAAACATTGCTCCACGGATGACATCCAGTTTTGTATTTCTGATGTAGATAATATCCTTACGTTCTCCTCATCCTGGGATATGACTGGTCTGGGATTGGGCGTGGGTGTTGATTCACGTGAGGGCGAAGCGGTAGGAGAGCGAGGAGTCTTGCTACTCCGGCTGAAGGGGCTCTCCATGTTTCGTTTGCTCTTCTGTTACACACTTATTTTTATCATAATAACTGCACTTTTGTAGGCACGTGTTTTGTTAAACATACGACCCAGATTACGCTGCTGGAAATCGAGGTCACAATTTACGGAGTGATTATTTATTTATCGCAATATATGATTGACACGACTGTTCTCAACAACGCACGTATGTATATTCATACTGACTCAGCTATTCGAATGCTGGTGCATTTAGAATATTTAAGGCTTACCTCTCGTGGAATTTTTGTAAACCTATAGTATTTTAGTTTATAGATAATGTTGCTTTCTTTTATTTTCTGTAGTTTCGACTTTTAAACTGATTTTTTCCAATCCCGTGGGTATTTCGAGCAATCCCTTCTTACTTTACCCGACGCTCTGCAAGAACCATACATGCTCAATTTCAGCCTCTTACGCTCAATAGTTTCGCCTGTGCGTTGTATCTCAATCAGTAAGCAACGGAAGAATTAATACATACATATTTTATCTTTATCATTTTAGTTTACAAAAAACGGGCAAGTGCGGGTCTGACCCGCGCACCGAGGGTTCCGTACGCATTTTACCTTATTTGAGGTTGGTGCTAATTACGCTAGTCCTCTAAATATATATGAGCGCCCATACAACTTAGAGGACTATCTTAAATGGAGTCTACTATGTATGTATGGGGACACCCTTAAATTTTCCACTTTTTTAATTTTTTGTAATTTTTCCTTTATTTGTGCTGTAAGACCCTGCTTTTGGCCAAATTTCGTGATTCTAGTTCAGCGGGAACTACCATATAGGTTTTCGAACCAAAACCTATAGGGCACTTACGGTTGACCTAGAATAATTCTAGGTCAACCGTAAGTACCCTATAGGTTTTGACAATTATTGTCAATTTTGGTCAAAACCAAGGTCTTAAAGCACAAGTAAAGTAAAAATTCCAAAAATTAAAAGAAAGTTGAAAATTAAGGTTAATTTTGGTACGTACAAGTTTTCGCAAAAATTTAATTTTGACCATATCTTTTTATTGGGTTGACCCTGGACCCTGATTTTCATACACCTAATAGCAACTATAGATCTCAGTATCTGGTATAAATTTCAATTTGCTAGGTCCACCCGTTCCTGAGAAAATTGGTGGTGACACACGGACAGACAGACAGACAGACAGAAAGACAGACAGACAGACAGACAGACGGACAAGAAAGTGATCTTATAAGGGTTCATTTTTTAACTTGAGGTACGCAACCCTAAAAATAAACTTAAAATCAGGATATATGTATGTAAAGTCTATTTATGAATAAAACACATCGGTAGCATCCATCAAAAGCCTACCAGCTGTATAGGCAATTTCGTTTGTGTCGCAACGAAGTGCGCGCATAGATTGCATGATTACCTTGCTTGTGTACAGATGAATGGTTTGCAATCTTCTCACGGCTTGTTGCTCGGTTACAAGTGAAGCTGTGCACGGGCTGTTTCCATGGATGAGACTATTTCTGTGGATGAGTAATCAAATTATACTACGTATGTAATTTCTGATCCAATCTCTGATTACCCCTTTAGGGATACAGGCGTGACGATAGAACAAAAATGTAATAGTTACATATTCGTGTTTTGAAAGAGATTAATCGAATAAAACATATGATTGGACAGTTGTTAGCAAGATTTGAAACATAGTGATTGTGGATTAAGGATGAATGAGTTACTTGTCAAATGCCTCCTTTATGCTGATGATCGGGTTATGCTTCGTCTTCGGCGTCTTCAGCGGAAGTGTTGCAGGAGATGGTAACAATCATGCATGGTGCGTTAGAGAGGAAAGGAATGAAAGTGAATGTAAGTAAAACGAAAGTTATGGTTTTTGAAAAGGAGGAATGCGTTACGGCTTGTAATATTATGATCGATGGACAGCGAGTGGAGCAAGTGAATGAGTTTGTATATTTAGGTACGCTGTTTACAAGAGATGGTAAGAATGTAGAAGATATTGAAAGAAGAGTTAATGCAGGTAATAGAGTGAATGGAGCTCTGAAGGCGTTTATGAATAGCCAAAAAGTGTCCAAAAAGGCACGTTTGGCTGTGCATAGAGGGGTGTTAGTACCTACTCTAATGTATGGTAGTGATAGTTGGGTATGGCAGAAGAGTCATGAAAGTAGAATAAATGCTGTAGAAATGAGAGCACTGAGAAGTATGTGTGGTGTTTCTCTGACTGACAGAATAAAGAATTGTGTGATAAGAGAGTGTTGTGGGGTAAAAGAAGATGTAGTGACAAGCATCGAGAAAGGTATGCTAAGATGGTTTGGGCACGTGGAGAGGATGGATGACGAAAGACTGACCAAGCAGATATATAAGGCAAGTGTGGAAGGGACAGGACGAAGGGGAAGACCTAGGCGGACGTTTTCTGACCAGATTGGAGACATCCTATAAACAGGACAGGTGAGAAGTACCCTGAACAGAAGAGCATGCATGAGGAATCTGATGGGAGTGAATGAAGCAAGAGAGATATGTCAGGATCGTTGCAAATGGCGTTCCGTAGTCTCTGCCTACCCCTCCGGGAAACAGGCGTGAGTCTATGTATGTATGTATGTATTGATTTGTGGTTAAATATGATGGCCACCATAAAATGCTTTGGTACCCTTATCTTTAACCAAAAATATATACTTAACACCAGAAAAATAAAGTCTAAAATTACAATAGTACTAGCTATTTTAGTCACGACTGCACTTCAAATTGTATTCGAACACCAAATGTAGAAAATGATCACCAAATAAATAGATTATGTTAGGTTCTCTTGTGACCCTTAATTCAAAAATTGGAACCCTGCTTCGCAGGGCTCCTACTTTAGTTTATTAAAGTAGGTGGTGTAACCAAATCCAATTTATGTGTTGGTATTTCATACAACTAACAAAAAACTTTGCGTATAATTTTACATTAAAATGCTGGTTTAATGTTGGTGATCATTTACTACTTTTGGGTAAACAATGATTTATTTATATTAAGCAGCGATAGCCTCGTGGAGAGACCAACAGACTGCTACGCAGAGTGTCCGGGTTCGAATCCACGCGTGGTGGACTATGGCCTTACTCTTCTCATAGTGAGAAGAGGCCCATGCCCAGAGTGGGACAGTATAAAGGGCTAATGATGATGATGGTAATGGTACATTGGCGAAATATTAAAGTCGTTTTTTATAGTTGAACACGCGGTTGCACCCCTGTTACTTAGGACTACTGGTCCGCACCCTTGGCTCATAGCGTGATGTTATATAGTCAATAGCCTTCCTCGATAAATAAGCTATCCAACATAAAATATAATTATTAAAATCTGACCAACAGTTCCTGAGATTAGCACATTAAAAAAAAACAAACTCTTCAGCTTCATAATATTAGTATAGATGAAGTACTAATCAATACAGTTTTTTGGTCATAACTTTCATCACACAGTTCATAAATTGGTATAACTATTCATACTTTCTTTTTTGTTTTTATGACTGAGTTATGGTTAAGTATCGTTTACCTAATAAAAAATAGACAACTTGGTACACCGATAAAGGCAAAAGCAATCATAATTTTATGGGCTATTTTAGAGATTTGAATTATCTATCTCAATGGTCTATTTAGATACATATTAGGGACTAGTGATCTGTGTGGCAGGTGACTTGCAATCCACTTAAGACCTATAAAATAGGATAGTATAAAGGCCTGATGATGATGATTTATTTATTTGGAGTCATTTTGCTTAAATAGGATAGCGAAATGTTAAAACTTTGGTTATAATTTTACATTAAAAGCTGGTTTTATTTTGGTGATCTTTTACTACTTTTGGGTAAACAATGATTTATTTATATTAAGCAGCGATAGCCTCGTGGAGAGACCAACAGACTGCTACGCAGAGTGTCCGGGTTCGTATCCACGGCACGCACCATTGACCTTTCGGAGTTATGTGCGTATTAAATTGTTAATTATCGCTTGCTAAACGGTGAAGGAAAACATCGTGCGGAAACTTGCCATAATGTTCTCGAAAGACATTCGAAGTCTGCCAACCCGCAGTAGGCCAGCGTGGTGGACCATGGCCTTACTCTTCTCATAGTGATAAGAGGCCCATGCCCAGCATTATAAAGGGCTGATGATGATGATGATTTATTTGGAGTCATTTTGCTTAAATAGGATAGCGAAATGTTAAAACTTTGGTTATAATTTTACATTCAAATGCGGGTTTCATTTTGGTGATTATTTACTATTTTTGTCTGTTATATGTATGTGACTACATCTAGTGGTGAGTTAAACATATTTAAGCTGATTGATTTTGCAAGAATACAATGGAGAAATGTAAGTAGGTGTAAATGAATACTTTTTAATAATGAAGAAGCTTTTGCCTTAAATCGCGCATTAATATTTTACATTCAGCTCAGTCTTTCTTCAAAATCTTAACATGTTATTTGGCTGGAATACAACTGATGCTTTTATTTCCGTTAGCGGTATAAACGCGCACTGCAATATAGAGCTGCAATGTTGAAGTGAATGTTGTATGTACCTAGTCCAAGATGATATATTTTCAACATACGTATAGCTGTTTGGTATTTGGACTCAACGTGTAGTGGAGATACCAACAGACAACCATGCAAGCGATATCAGGTACAAGCTCCCTTTGTTTTATGTGCATATTCAATTGTTCATTAAAACATGCCCTCTGTTCCGAGGAATAGCTACAATGTTTTCAAATCTATATAGACTGGCGTGCAGGCTTCAAGGTAAAAGTTTTGAATGCAGCCGTAATAATGTTAGGCTATGGTGTTGATTTATAATAATTTATATATTTGTTACGCACTATACAAGTATCACAATAGTAATTGTTTTGTTAGCTATTATAGAACATTTTATCTAGGACATCTGGATTTTATATATAAAGATCTAGTCAAGAATATTGATGAAGTTTTTACTGTCAGTGAAGCACACTTACGCGAATCACACAAAGGAGAAGTTACTCATGTTATACCAAATTGTGGAAGATTCAACTACCCAGGCCGAGAACTGATTTTCGTGGGCCGAACTTATTTTGAGAGCCCAACTCAACTTTGAGCTGAACTCTACTTTGAATCGTGGTGGATCATGTGATTTAGAAAGTGTAACAGTTGCAGCTACTTACAAACTTTAAATGGTTCTGTATTATGCAAAACCTGGCGATGAAAAAGAGTGGCACTAACTCTAAATGTGATTTCAATTTAAGTAATTATATTTTGAATTTGACGTTCATAATCGTCTATTGTGACTTAAGTAAATAGAGGATTTTGATTTCCAGAGAACCGTTAACAACGCGACAGCAAAAAATGGTGTAATTATATACCAGTGTGAGCCATACTTTAGATCAGCTTTGTACCAACCGCAGGGAAATAGAATCTCAGCCGTATCTACGGGAACGTTGATAAAAGTTGATTGTGAGAAATGCTCGTTCGTATTTATAAAACGAAAATCGAAAACGTTAAGCATTTAATGTTTTCTGCTCAGCTGGCAACGACAAACCACCAAGGATATTATAGTAAATATTACAATAGTATTCTAGCTTCAACATCGGTGGATTTTTCAACAAATTTTCAAGCCCTATTTAAATGCCCTTCATCATACCAATCTTTAGTCAAAAAGCTGTTCTCACAGACCGATCTTTAGCAGCTAACCATTTACGGATATCGCAACAAGACCGTCGGTCAAACATGCGGTCCACAAAATATAGTCATAATCTGATCCTATTATCTTTTAATACTAAAATTAACCTTATTTAATTCAGTTGTTCTCTCATGGAAACGGAACGTACCTAAATAAACATTTTTGCATTTTGTGGATGCATTTGAATCCTATGACCATTCAAAATATTTGTATAGCAACTGATAATTCTATCTCTATATAGATATTCTATCTCTATCACCATGGAAACAGCCCGTGCACAGCTTCACTTGTAACCGAGCAACAAGCCGTGAGAAGATTGCAAACCATTCATCTGTACACAAGCAAGGTAATCATGCAATCTATGCGCGCACTTCGTTGCGACACAAGCGAAACCGCCTATACAGCTGGTAGGCTTTTGATGGATGCTACCGATGTGTTTTATTCATAAATAGACTTTACATACATATATCCTGATTTTAAGTTTATTTTTAGGGTTGCGTACCTCAAGGTAAAAAAAGGAACCCTTATAAGATCACTTTCTTGTCCGTCTGTCTGTCTGTCTGTCTGTCTTTCTGTCTGTCTGTCTGTCTGTCCGTGTGTCACCACCAATTTTCTCAGGAACGGGTGGACCTAGCAAATTGAAATTTATACCAGATACTGAGATCTATAGTTGCTATTAGGTGTATGAAAATCAGGGTCCAGGGTCAACCCAATAAAAAGATATGGTCAAAATTAAATTTTTGCGAAAACTTGTAAGTACCAAAATTAACCTTAA